>JZLH01S0601062.1:0-11483 GCA_001188425.1 Eucidaris tribuloides
GTCAGTGAGCGATGCGATCAAAAAAATTTGCGCGGCAGCATGGTCGCGAAATTCGTCGAGGGGGGGTATGGCACTGATATAAATTGAATTCATACAAAGCTTTACAACAAATTTGCCTCTCACAGTTAATACTGATGGTAGTTGTTTAAAAAAGATTAAAACGTTAGCCCACAGAATTTTCACAGCAGAAATCCTGAATAGTTTACTTGATTTTATTAGAGTAGTTTATCCCCAAATGATGACTACTTCCATCAGTGGTAATTCCTTTTAACTGTTACCCTTTAACTGTTAAAGGGACATGGTAGTCATAAACTCCTGTTACCCTTTAACTATTAAAGGGACATGGTAGTCATAGACTCCTGTTCCCCTTTAACTGTTAAAGGGACATGGTAGTCATAAACTCCTGTTCCCCTTTAACTGTTAAAAGGACATGGTAGTCATAGACTCCTGTTCCTCTTTAACTGTTAAAGGGACATGGTAGTCATAAACTCCTGTTTCCCTTTAACTGTTAAAGGGACCATGTCCGGAATAACTTGGGGATTTCCTGCATCTCTTCAGAGCACATGTGAAATTAGTTTCACCAAGTACAGCTACTGTATGACATGAATGCAATGCACTACATGTGATAGCCCTCAATTTTTAGCTCATTCGGCCAAGGGAGCAGATGAGCTGGAGATGGCGGTGCCGTCCGGCGTACCGCACGAACGTGGCCGTCTTACCGTCCGTGAGCGTCGTCCCACAAGTTTTGAAAATGCCCTTCTTTCTTCGTCATTTCTCAACCGATTTTGATTCTGATTGTTTCATATGAATAGGGCTAGGGTGGGGGATTTAAATAACAACTTCTACACAGAATCGTGAAATTCATTATATTTTTTTAATTTATGCAAATTTATTCGAAATCCACAAAAATGCTTCTTCTCCTTCATTTCTCAACGATTTTTATTGTTGATTGCTTTATTTGGTAGGGCTGAAGTTATGCACATTAACTTGTACACAGAATTTTGAAATTATCTCCATTGATTAATTATGGTAATTTATGCAGTAATTTATGCCGCAAAATAACAAAAATTGCTTCTTTTCCCCAAACATTTTTGACCAATTTTCAATTGCTGTTTTGTTTGATCTGATAGGGGCTAGGTGGGGGCTCTTCAAGAACTTCTACATAACAACAAAAATTTTTGAAATTAATCATACGCAAATTTAAAATTAATCATTATGGCAAATTAGCAAATTTTTTGCAAAATCACAAAAAATGCTCCCATCATCCTTACATTTCTCCCTACATTTTTAATTGTGATTGTTATTTGTAGGGCTGAGTTATGCACATTAAACTTCTAGCACAGGAATTTTGAATTATACTCACATTAATTAATTATGGTAATTTAATGCAAAATTATAATCGCAAAAATAACAAAAAATTGCTTGTCTCTCTCACATTTCTTGACCGATTTTCACATTCTGTTATGTTTGATCTGATAGGGCTAGGATGGGGGCTTCAGACTTCTACACAAAATTGTGAATTAATCCCATTATGTGCAAATTTATGCAAATTTATTCATAAATCACAAATAAAATATTAAAACATGCTTCTTCTTCATTCATTCTCACCAACTGTTTGTATTTAGTTTGCTTTATCTGGTAGAGCTAAGCTTGTACACTAAACCTTCTACGCCAGAATTTTTAACTGTTGCCTCCATTTAATTAATTATGGTAATTTATCAAATTTATTCCGAAATAACAAAGTTTATTTCAGTTCTTATTCATATCACAGTATTCTCTATTAATTTGGTTTCGACTTCCAAATGTGGCTTTTCCAACAAACAAAACATCAGATGGAGCCCCGCGAAGGGATCCGGATGCAATCATATATGAATTCATGTATATTATAATTTTTTTTATATTATTTTTTTTTTTTTTCATGTCCCTTCCAGGGCCATGACTAATAATTTTCCTGCAACTCGAATTTTTTTTATTTCATGTTCCTTCGGGATATCAATTTTAATCGCTTTTGACACAGTATAAAATGTACCACATGAAATTTTGGATATATGATTTGCGAAGTCGCGATGAGCGCTACGTCATTGACGTAGCAATGGTGAAAACTGCTGCTCCCTCGAATGACACGATGAGATTAGTGACTGATGCCTACGAACCAACCCCGTATGAACATAGCTGCCCTGTCCTCTCTGGAATTTCTCCTCTGCTCTTTCGCAGGCACACCACATGTCAGACCATCGTCAAGAAGTCCACTGCCAAAGTACACTTCCACCTCCCTGCCTGCCCGCACTTTAACAGCTCAAAGTCTTGCCGCCAAGTTACGATCTTGTCGCCCCTTTCAGCCGCCAAGCACCTCACTCCTAGACTCCGACCTGTCAACTTATGGAGGCAATGGAAACATGATTGGCGAGACGGCGAAATCCTGGCCCGCAGCTGAGTGATCGCCTCCCCTGAAGCGAAAAACCACAGCCGCGAAGCCTGGACAGGAGCCGTCTTGCCACGGCATAAGAGTGGGTTATCTGAACGACGACGCGTACCGGAGTCGGCCGTTTCACGGCGCAGCAATCTGGACAAGCTCGGGGGGCCTCCGAACCTTGACCACGCAGCATGCCTGTGTGGTGCTCCTCAAACAACGACGTCGGAACAGGCATCATGTGCGAATACCATCCTTGGTCCACCTGGGGGCCCTACCATTTACCTCACCAACCCAAGCTTTGCCACCATGAACTGGATACGGCAACTTAGTGATGTAGTTTAGCAGATTGCCTCATACGCAAGAAGAAGACGACGTTTTCTAGTTTCAAGTCCATGTTCCTTTAACCCTATGTAGGCTGGGGGGGGGGGGCCTGGGAGGCCCCCCACCCTTGACGTTTCGCGCAATACGTTCGCAACGCAAAAAGCTCTCGCCGCAATGTTTCATGACGTATTCCCCTGAGTCTCCCGCATCTTTTAAGACCAAATTTGCGACGCCCTCGTATGCGGTTCCGAAGATACGCACAATTTTGTACATGCATGTCGCACCAAAATTTGTGATTTTGTGTACAGTTTCAATACAAATTGTGTTTTCAGCCAAATATTATGTGTATTAATATTTTTGATTTTACTGATTCAAATTACTTAATTTTATGCTGTTTATGATCGCACAAGTGTTACAGACAAATTTCATCGAAAAAACAATGAAAAACAAAAGGTCGAAAAAACAAAGAAATACATAAGAAATTGCAAAAACAATAAAATATATAAGAAATTCATCTGATATCGCAATTTTTTTGAAGTACATTTGCTAAGAACACCACAAAGGGTTTCTACACCAAAAATTAGCACATTTGGAGATTCATTAAAAATTAGAGCAAAAAGTATGATTTCACATATAAATTATGCATAAATTAGCATAATTAACTAAAAACAATTTTCATGAAAAGAATAACTATACAATTTTGTAGATTAGGTCGTGGGCGATGTGTGTGCCAATTTTTGTCGCGATCGCGCGGTCGACGGCCGAGATCTGAAGGGGGGGCCTGTGAGGGCCTGTCCAGGGCCCCCCCCCCCCACCAGCCATATGATCTCCCAAAATACCCCGGCTTAGATAGGGTTAAGTGTTGTTTGCAGATTAATATTTTAAACTCACACATGTACATTGTGATGAAACTAGTATTCATTGCGTGTTCATTTGCCTTGTCTTGCCTTGCCTTGCCATACCTTGCCCTGCATTCAGCCTGTTTTACTCCACTGGAAGAGGAAGGCCTCTTTACCAATTCTCCACTTCACCCTGTCCTGTGCTATCCACTGCCAAGCAATGATACAGAGGGTGATTTAGACGTCAAGAGCTGTTGAACCGAACTCCAACACTGCGACTCAGATTAATGGGCACAATCGATTCTGTAATCGATAGCTTAACACGAGTGTGATGTCACATCTCTTGTTCGACGAACATGAAAACGGAGGAAAACCTGAAGAAATGTTGTAATTTCTTTATGAAATTTAAATAATCGTACTACAAATGTAACACTGTCAGAAAGGCATGTACTTCCCTCTTAATTTGATGTATTTCACTAATTTCATTATGTCATAGTTCTTTCACATTCTTAAATATTGTATTTTTCTTGCCGCTTACTGCGTTCCATCGCCATGCCATACAATCGATTCTGTAATCGATAGCTTAACACGAGTGTGATGTCACATCTCTTGTTCGACGAACATGAAAACGGAGGAAAACCTGAAGAAATGTTGTAATTTCTTTATGAAATTTAAATAATCGTACTACAAATGTAACACTGTCGGAAAGGCATGTACTTCCCTGTTAATTTGATGTATTTCACTAATTTCATTATGTCATAGTTCTTTCACATTCTTAAATATTGTATTTTTTCTTGCCGCTTACTGCGTTCCATCGCCATGCCATACACATTACACGTACAACTGCGCGACCCAGCTGGGTAAGCCGAGACAGAAATAACACTAACAACAAACTTGAAATGGTGATTTTCTTAATCCCTAGGGTCTAGTGTTAGTGAATGGGACAAACGCACGTAAATCGCTAACACCAGCAACTCAGCTTGGTTCAGCAGACGATTTTTTAACACTATCTACAACACCAACTTCCGGAAGAGCATCAGAATTTCGGGGTCAACTTGCTAACACGGATCCTTTTCAAGTTTCGGATAAACACTCGTGTTATTGTTAAGATAACACTAACACGAGCACTAATCCAAAACTTGAAATCACCCAGTGTGTTCAATTATGCATCATTGATATATTTTTTCCATTTTTAGGTGGGAATTCACTGACCCTCAAGAAGACCCAGCCAAGAGTATCCCCTACCAACTCCAGAGGTTGTTTGTCCAGCTACAGACCAGTAAGAAGAGATCCGTTGAGACTACTGATGTCACTAGGAGCTTTGGATGGGATAGCAGTGAAGGTAAACAACAGGGTTGGCAATTCTTTTTAAACCTTGTGGGGATGATGGGTTTTCAAGGGCGTAGGCTGGGGGGGTGCACTGGACCTCCCCATTCCACCTCCTCAAGATATGCACCTGCCCATGCCCAAACCAGCCTACGCCCTAGTGGGGATGATGGGCTTTCAAGGGCGTAGGCGTGGGGGGGGGGGGGTGCACTGGACCTCCCCATTCCACCTCCTCAAGATGTGCACCTGCCCATGCCCAAACCAGCCTACGCCCTTGGCTTTCATAGAATCCAGGAAAAAGGTAAACTTTTCAGTCAAGCTTACAACAAATACCAAGGATGTCTTGCCTACAAATCTCTGTCTTATAACGAACAAATTTTTCACCAGTATAGATGAAGAAAATAAATGTGATGTTTAAACTTTTATCAAGAAAACCGTAAGTTAATATTCCCTAACGTCAACCAAAAGCAAATTGCTATTTTTATATTAAATAGTACTGCTGCAATAGCGGCAAGCCCAAGGGATTAAAAGCCTATGAATACTGTATATGTATCCATGTCTGTTGTGAAAAAGGTTTATCTCCATGTATGCATATTGGAAATTGTTGTGCTCAAAGTTACTCTAGTTACCAAAAGGTAGGGCTGAAACTGCCACAAGTGATCACTGATAAACCACACAAATTTATCATTCCTCTGTTGTTTATGTCTAGCTCTGTTTTTCTGCTTGTAGAAATGTCCTTCAATAACTTTGTGCCGATCTGAGATAATTTCCGGTAAATGAAGGAGTGTAAAACAAAATTTTGTTTCAATCGTCCTGAAGTAGCAATTTGATCTTGACAAACACCTTGTTTCCATCTCTCTGTGTTGTCCAGCCTGGCAGCAACATGACGTCCAGGAGCTATGTCGTGTTATGTTTGATGCCTTGGAGAAGAAATGGAAGAACACTCATCAGAGCAACTTGATTAACCTCCTATACCAAGGACAGATGAAAGATTACGTCAAATGTTTGAAGGTTTGTGATTTCAAGTTTTTAATCGTTAACCATACTCCGTTGAGTAACTTCTGGAGGACATTTGCTTCATTGAAAAGATTATCTTCTATCAAGTAATGAGACTGTAGTGATTAAATGATAACATGGTCATTATGTTGCTGTTGCATTTTTCTTTTGTCCAATTCAGTGTGGCAATGAAAGTGCCAGAACAGACGCTTTTCTGGACATTCCTCTTGTGATCAGACCGTTTGGTGCTAATAAGGTGTACGGCAGTGTGGTAAGTCACAACACATTATGATATTACACAAATATTAGTGGTTTCTTAAGTACCTGTTTCCTTCAAATGGAAATTCCAGGCTCAAAGTGATTTCTTTGAGTAGTAGCAGAATAATCAGATAAAAACATCAGTAAAACTTTGAGAAAAACTTGGACAAATAAAAATGAAGATATGCATGTTTTTCTTTATTATAAAATCATTACAAAATTGGCGATGCAATGGGCCATGCGTGTTGAATTGGGCCAGTTTTGTGTGACATGTTTTCGTGACAAGAAAATTGTGTCATTTTTCATTTGAGACTCTGTAACTTTCACATACTACACCCATTATACATAAAAGTATACATTTTCTGGCAGGAAATTAACTGAGGATTCCAAAACTGACCTGAAAAATGACATAGGGTATAAGCATAAGAAGTTGTGGAACCAAATATACCTAAAAATCAGTAAAAAAAAACATACAAACCTTTAAAACAAGGAAAGAATAGAATTGATGTACCCCACACCTTTAAAAGTGGCATTTTTTAATTCCTTTTATTTAGAACATTTTATAGATCTACAACATTTTAGGGTTTAAGGTTATCAAAATCATTTTGCGTAAGCCTCTGTAGACACAATTTTCATGGGCGAATATTTTCATACTTACCCCTATCATAAAACTAATGCCATTTTTGGATTCCTTGATGAAAAAGCTTTCTGAAAATGTATACTTTTGCTAGGGTAGGGTCAAAACTTTTCATGTTACGAACTTTTAAATGCACGGAGGTGCATTTTGTTGGAATATTTGAGCATGTTACGCTCACTAATTAACCCGTTGCTTACGGGAACCGGATGGGCCCTGTACATAGTCTATGGAGATTTACAGAATCTCGTAGGCAACGGGTTAATAATTAAGATTAATTACACCAAGTAATCATTACATATTTAAACTTAATCAAAGATAGGTATTCCCAAGGTGATTTATTCATTAAAAATCACCAATTTAGAATTGTTGTCCATGGGACATTAATTCATGTGCCAATCTTTATGTGTACATATTTTGCTATCACTCTCTCCTCTCATAGATCAGATATCAAAGTTTGACAATTTTGTAATGGGTCTGCCACTAAGTGAAAAAATGTCTTTAATATTGTGGAGGATGAATTAAAAACAAATAACAAGAAACAAGAAATGGTAAAACTTCAAGCTCCATGATAGTGCTTGCTTTAATGGATACATAAACACCCTAAAACACAAACAAGTTATCACTATAGGCAGGTACTACTATAGACAGATGGCTGCTAAGACAGGTTTGAGTCCATTTATGAATAATTTTTTTTTCTGATAATTCCAGGATGAGGCCCTGCAAGCATTTGTGGAACCTGAGACACTGAACGAGAGTAACCAGTACTTCTGTGAGAAATGCAGCGAGAAATGTGACGCTCACAAGGGCCTCAAATTCCAGAGTTTTCCCTACTTGCTGACATTGCAGCTCAAAAGATTTGACTTTGACTACAACACAATGCATCGGATCAAACTCAATGACAAGTAAGCTGACTTAACCCTAATTAGCATTGGTAATTTGGGAACTGCATGTTGGGGGCTAACTTTGCCCCCTCCTCCCACCCCCACCCCAACACAATGCATCGGATCAAACTCAGTGACAAGTAAGCTGACTTAACCTTGTTGGAACTGCATGTTATGGACTATTCGCCCTCCTCCCCCCCCCACCCGATCTCTGCTACAATCGTGCGATTACCATGAAAATTTGCATGCTTATAGAGCCAGATTTAGTCTAAAAATATAGCTAAACTTTCAAACATATGTATTTTGTATTTTTAAATAATTATACAAATTTATGCATAAAATCATATTTTCACCTGTAACTTTGATCAACATGCCGAAGTCGCAGATCTGCACCAAATAATACACATAAAGTCCATAGAAGTGTAAATCCTCTGGCACGTTAAGAGTTAACGGTATACATAGCTCATGCTTGGCAGCCCGAAGGCTGAATTGCGCATGGCATACAATATTGGACCATGTATCCTTCACCAAGGCAGCAGCTATACAGCGCCATAGAAGGGGCCCAATGCTGAAATGAATAAATTGCAGCAAGTGATAATGAAAATATCCATAATTATATGAATTATTTTTTTAAAAACCCAATTTGTATTGATTTTGTCCACAAAATCATGTTTTGGAGCAGTTTTGCGGCTGACATGTATGTACAAAAAGTCATAAAGCGTCATAACAGTGTGTCTAATTTTCACAAAAATGATCTCAAAAGATGCCTGAGACTCGAAAGTAAAAAGTCAGGGATCGGTGTCAAAAAATTTCACACGCTGGAATGGTCGCGAAATTCGTCGAAGGAGAGGGCTATTTTAGCCCCCATCCCACCCCTTTTTGCACCATTTCTTGTTTCCATCTCATCATTGTTGCTTATAATTTGATGCTGTTTTTAATTCCATTTTCCCTGCGCAGGATGACTTTCCCCGAAATCTTGGATCTGAATTCTTTTATCGAGAACGAGGCAAAGGAAGAAATAGAGCAAGTCAGCAAAGGAGGAGAAAAACAGGTTAAAAAAACACTTCAACATTATACTTAATTAAAATGATGTATTACCACAGAACAGCCCATCATGTGTTCAGTCTTATTATGCTGATTCAGTATTTCTTTATCTGTCTTTTTTGCGATATGTGAGCTCTAACATAGTTCTTGAATGAACAAATAAACACCCTACAATATAAAACATTACTCCTGACTAATGCATCTGGTGTACTCTTAAAGGCACTACATAACATTTTGTAAGACTTGTTCAAAAAATTGTCAAACTTTGCTATCTGACGTATCAGACAGTGTTTGAATGGACAAATAAACACCCTAGAAAACAAAAGTTCAGACAGTTATGCTGTCACTTGTAAAATAAGTAGCGATAAAAATTGACAAATGAATTATTTTCTCCCGATAAAAATTCTGTAATACAGCAGTCTCTGGGGGAAAACTGGAATGGTCTCTCAATGATGTTTACTTTTTTAAAGCACTTAATGATCGTTTTGAACTGTAATTTTTTCTTGTCTTCATTTTTAGACCTTACTTAAGACACTAGGAGCATGGGAAATCATGTAGTTCACAATGTTTTTAATGGAAAATTTGTTATACGCTGCCTTTAAAGTGATAGGCTAACATTGTGGAGCTTCACATTTTAATAAAATTGTCCAAACTTTGTCATCTGAGCTACATAGTATGTTTCAATGGACAAATATAAACATCACTGCCTATATGGCAAGTTATACATGAATAAAGCAATAACAATCGGGGAAAGTTTTATTTAACCTAGGTGTTACACACTCAGTTAAGTCATGTTATGAGGTCAGGCAAATGATGCCGCAAGAGTGAATCTGGTCTCTCTAACCACGATTTTGCATCTTTTTTAAAATCTATTTTGAAATACAATTTTTTCAGGGCTCATTTTTAGACCATCATCAAAAGGACACTGCGGTAGCATGGAATCATGCGGCTGCAGTTTTTGTTTTACCTTGGTAATATGGAATTAGGCTCAACTACCCTGTTAATCTTTGACAGCTGGTTGAATACTTCTCTTATTCAGGTTGAGGAACGTGAGTGTCAGTCGATCTAGCGCGGCTGCTGAAAACGATGCGCAGCCCAGTCATTCCAGTGGGGTCAAGCAACGAAAACTCTACGGAAGGACACCAATCGTATGATGATCAGGGCATTCGCCCAAGTGTCCGAACAAAGCGCTTTTTGTACGGCAATTGACGAGACCACTCGCATTAACAGAGCAGAGCGAGGATGACATGGACTGAAGGGACCCTACATCTACGAGACTTCTTCTCCAGTACATTGGTGCATTTGGGATCAGGTCGGTCTGGGTATTTACCCACCGCGGCACTACCTATGCTACTTAAGTTTACGTTGGGATGAAATATAAATCATATTAATAGTATAATATGAATAATGATAATAATAATAACAACTCTAATTACAACCTTAGGGCTAATTCTTTTGTTCTTGGCCTATAGTACTGTTTCGCCTTAATGCTCTCCTCCATATTGCGACGGAATAAACCCTATTGTTTGGATTCCCCATATGGTGGCTTTTAATTTTGTAAAAATAATGATAATAACAAGCAGGAGAGACAGACCAAGGACCCGACATCTACGAGGTCTTCTCCATCATGGTGCATTCTGGGACGGCATCTGGCGGACACTACTATGCATACATTAAGTAAGTGGGACGTAACACATTTATGTCCCTTGACACAATGTGTTTTCTTTTCTGCAAGCAGGGTTCCCAGTTCACAAAATGTAAAAGATTGCATCAGAGCTGCCAAGTGGTACTAATTTTTAGTAATTTCTACTGAAAGTGGCACAGAATACTGAAGGTTGCATGAAAAATACTGATTTTATCAAATCAGTTTTGTGTGATTACTAATTTTAACTCAAAAGATGGCAAAATTACTGATTTTTTGCCATGAAAGTACTGAAAGGCATTGATGAAAGTTGGCAGCTCTGTTGCATAACTTTGCAATGATACCCACAGTGTTTGCCAAATTGGTTTAACCCTAATTGGACTGGGGGGCCTAAAAGGCCCCCCCTTGACATTTTTTGTGATAAATTTTCAACGCGAGAAGCTATGGCCGCGATATTACATGACTTTTTTCTTTAAAGTCTTGCGCATCTTTAAAGCCCAAATTTGCGACGCCCGGGTACCCGGTTCGCGAGTTATGCATAATTGCACCCGTGCGTCAAACCCAAAATTGCTCAAAAACATGATTTCATGTACAAAGTCAATGCAAATTGTGTTTTCAGCTAAAATTCATAAATGAGTGATTAATTTTGCTTTCATTGATAACAATCATTTGATTTGCTGCTATTTATGACCGAAATAATGTCGCCGACAATTTCCATTGAAAAAACAATAAAAACAAAAAGTCGAAAACAAAGAAATACATAAGAAATTCCAAAGACAATAAAATACATAAGAAAACATTTTGATACCGAATTTTTTTAATGTGCCTCTGATCAAAATCTCACAAAGAGTCTTTAAACAAAAAATGAGCACTTCAAGGGCTTTTACTTAATGATTTACAGCCAAATTCTAATTTCATGCATAAATTAGCATAATTAGTTAAAAATAAATTTGACTAATTTTTGAACAATCAAATATACAATTCTGTAGATTATGTCATGGGTGACGTGTGTGTCGATTTTCAATTGCGATCGCGCGATCAACGGCCGAGATCTGAACGGGGGCCCTTTAGACCCCCCCCCCCCCAGTCTTTCCAGCCTCCAAAATACCCCAGTCTAATTAGGGTT
>JZLH01S0601062.1:11508-21683 GCA_001188425.1 Eucidaris tribuloides
AATTCTTTTATTCGATGAAACGAGGCAAAGGAAGCAATAGAGCAAGTCAGCAAAGAGGGAAAACAGCTTAAAAACACTTCAACATTATACTTAATTAGAATGAGGTATTACCACAGAACAGCCCATCATGGTTAGTCTTATTATGTGATTCATATTTCTTTTATCTGTCTTTTTGCCTATATGCTGAGCTCTTAACATAGTTCTTGAAATGAACAAATAAAACCCTAACATATAAACATTACTCCTGACTAATGCATCTTGGTGTACCTTAAAGGACACAAACAGTTTTGTAAGGACTTGTAGCAAAAAATTGTTTCAAACTTTCTATTTAGACGTATTCAAGACCAGTTGTGTGAGATTTGGAACAATTAAACACCCGAGGAAAATCAAAAGTTTCAGACAGTTTATTTGCTGTTCACGTGAAAATCAAGCGATAAGTTGAAAATTGAATTAGTCCCCGATTAAAAATTTTCGTAAGACAGCAGTCTCTGTGGGAAAAACTGGAATGGCTCTGCAATTTGAGTACTTCTAAAGCACTTAATGTGAGTCGTGTGAACGTAAGTGTTGCGAATGATCTTCATTTAACCTGACTAAGACATGTAGGAGGCAGTGGGAAACATTATCCACAATGGTTAATGAAATTGGGATGACGCCGCCTAAAGTGGAAGTACATTGGTGGAGCTTCAAGTGTGAAAAAAAGTGGCATAACTGGAGAATTATCTTGAGCTTAATGTAGTGGGCATAATGGACAAATTAAAACACCCTAGAATTACAAAGTGGGTAAGTGACACTGTCAATGTGGAAGTGTATACCATGAATTAATCAAGAAAAACTCGGGCAGTGTGATAACCTAGTACACAGCGTGAAGGCGATTGGAGGAAATGATAGGAAGTGCGTGCAACTCACATGTTCATGTTAATCATGAAATTCAATTCACGGGCTCATGTGATGTCATTCAAAGCACTGGAGCATGGGAGCAGGCGGTCAGAGTGGTTGAACTGTGGGAAATTAACTGGACACTGGCTGGAACTGCTTTCAGGTGGAGTTTTGAGTGTTCAGTCGACTACAGGCTTGGTCTGAAATCTGTCTTGAGGACGGCAGCACCCAGCAGGGAGCAACGAAATCCCGGAAGAAGCCATTCGATGGTGGCCATCGACAGTGTGAACAAGCGCTTACTGGCAAGGACGAACCACCGCAACGAGCAGTGAGAACAGACGAAAGGACCCTTTACACCCCCGTGCTTTACGAGCTTCTCTCCTGCAGGGACGGGGCAGCGGGAGGATCGTGTTTTTCGTTAAGTTGTTATTTTACCATCGGTTTTTTTTACTTAGTCTTTTCATTCCTTGACTTCTGGGCAGCACTACTATTGTCACACATTAGTACGTTGTGAATGAAATTTATAATTCATAATAATAGTAAATAATGATTAATAATATAATAATAACAACTCTAATTACAACTTCGGAGAAATCTTCTTTGTCTTTGGTCCTTATAGTAGCTGTTTGGGCATTATTGTTACTTCCTCCATATTTTGAGGGAAATATAAATGGGAATAAACCCTATTGTTTGGATTCCCCATATGGTGGCTTTTAATTTTGTAATAATAATGATAATAACAAACAGGAGAGACAGACCAAGGGACCCTACATCTACGAGGTCTTCTCCATCATGGTGCATTCTGGGACGGCATCTGGCGGACACTACTATGCATACATTAAGTAAGTGGGACGTAACACGTTTATGTCCCTTGACACAATGTGTTTTCTTTTCTGCAAGCAGGGTTCCCAGTTCACAAAATGTAAAAGATTGCATCAGAGCTGCCAAGTGGTACTAATTTTCATTACTTTCTTCTGAAAGTGGCACAGAATACTGAAGGTTGCATGAAAAATACTGATTTCATCAAATCAGTTTTGTGTGATTACTAATTTTAACTCAAAAGATGGCAAAATTACTAATTTTTTGCCATGAAAGTACTGAAAGGCATTGATGGAAGTTGGCAGTTCTGTTGCATAACTTTGCAATGATACCCACAGTGTTTGACAATTATGTTTATCCCTAATTGGACTGGGGGGGCCTAAAAGGCCCCCCTTGACATTTTTTGTGATAAATTTTCAGCGCGAGAAGCTATGGCCGCGATATTACATGACTTTTTTTTTTGAAGTCTTGCGCATCTTTTAAGCCCAAATTTGCGACGCCCGGGTACTCTGTTCTCGAGTTATGCATAATTTTGCACCCGTGCGTCAGACCCAAAATTGCTCAAAACATGATTTCATGAACAAAGTTAATGCAAATTGTGTTTTCAGCTAAAATTCATAAATGAGTGATTAATTTTGCGTTCATTGATAACAATCATTTGATTTGCTGCTATTTATGACCGAAATAATGTCGCCGACAATTTCCATTGAAAAAACAATAAAAAACAAAAAGTCGAAAACAAAGAAATACATAAGAAATTCCCAAAACAATAAAATACATAAAAAAAGATTTTGATACTGAATTTTTTTAATGTGCCTCTGATCAGAATCTCACAAAGAGTCTTTAAACAAAAAATGAGCACTTCAAGGAATTTACTTAATGATTTACAGCCAAATTCTAATTTCATGCATAAATTAGCATAATTAATCAAAAATAAATTTGACTAATTTTTGAACAATCAAATATACAATTCTGTAGATTATGTCATGGGTGACGTGTGTGTCCATTTTCAATTGCGATCGCGCGATCATCGGCCGAGATCTGAAAGGGGGCCCTTTAGACCCCCCCCCCCCCCCCACGTCTTTCCAGCCTCCAAAATACCCCAGTCTAATTAGGGTTAAAAAAAAGGTCTTGAAACTGTGGCAATATCTTTTTTCATTGGAAATTTATGTCAAGAAGTACGAAGTGGTGGGGGTATCTGTCCCCACCCCCTCCCCCCAATCTTAAAAGGGTTAAGACTAAGAGTGACGTACCTTTTGTGTTGTGTTTAAAGTGTGTGTAGTAATAATAATAATCCACATTTTATTCGAAACAGAAATCGGAAATAGAAATCCTCCGAAAATTAATTTTGCCCAATTGATTGTGGGCCCGGCAACCACTGAGCAGTGCCAGGTCGATGTTGCTCTATCCCTTAAATCGTTGAACGCCAAACAGGGTAGCAGCAACTCCCATCTTTTAACGTCTTCTGGTCTGACACGGCCGGGGTTTGAACGGGCTCGAACCCCCGACCTCCCGGTTGTGAGGCGGACGCTCTACCACCTGAGCTGTATTTTTAATTCATTATTTTTCATCCATTGTGAGGGTTGTTTTGTTATTTTGTGCTCAAAATATGTTTAATATGTTTGTATATTCTAGATCATTCAGTGATGGGCAGTGGTACTGTTTCAATGACCAACACGTATCTCGCATCACGTATGATGACATTCGCAAGACCTATGGGGGTGACCCGACGCCATATCGCGGCTACTACTCTAGTTCGTACACCAGCTCCACCAATGCTTACATGCTGATGTACAGGCAGATTGATCCAAAGACAAATGCTAGTAAGTTGGCAAAGAAAAGAAAGGGTGTTATGTTCATTTGGTTTAAACACTGTAAGATCAGTAAAAAATACGACATTAGAGAGTAATTGACTTGGAATTAAAATTATGCAGGCCTACATGTACAATACTTTGACAACGAGAAATTGAAAGAAATACCTGTAAAGTAAGAAAAATATATAAAATGTTACTGATTTGACATAAACTTGTATCTCAAAAAGATGAATCAATAATTTGATTTTTTTTTTTGGTCAGAAGATTTTTTTTAATGCTCAGATATCAATATAATTATTGCATGTTGATGAAGTACTTTAGGTGTAGATGTCTTTAACTCTTAACGTGCCAGAGAATTTAAGCCTCTATGGACTTTATGTGTATTATTTGGTGCAGATCTGCGACTTCGGCACGTTAAGAGTTAAAGGCGGGGAGTCTCATTTGCATCCCTCCCCTAACACACCAAAACAATGCCCTTAGGCTTTGTGAAGTACATGTCTGTGAACACTGCAGATCAATAATTACCTAGAATTTGAAAAATATGAAAAATGCTGTTTTGTGTACATGTATGTTCTATGCTAGGAATTCCTGTCTCTCGGAGACATTATTAAATTCAAATCAAAATCTAACGGTCGCTATAATTCCAATTAAACTGAGTTTCTAGTTCCTATACTTTGCTACAGGCAAGGGGTAGAGTAAAATCTTCCTTTGATCACATGTGAAATCGCCTCAGTGGAACTAATTTATTTACTGTGACTGAGGAAAAGTTATTGTTTTCATGAAATATTTACAAGATAGAAGAATTATTTGTTCTTTATTTTCCCCATTTTCTATGCAGGTTTCATCAAAAAGGATGAGTTTCCACCTCACATCGGAGGTTTATCACAAGGACTCCATCAGGAAGAAGAAGAAGAGAAGAGACAACGAGAAATTGAAAGAAATACCTGTAAAGTAAGAAAAATATATAAAATGTTACTGATTTGACATAACCTTGTATCTCAAAAGTGTTTAGATGTTTAGGAGAGCCAAAAAAGATGTCCGCATTAACACTGAAACAAATAGGATAACCTCTTTACCTTTGCTGCGATGGCTTTATCTTTTAATATTTGAATTTGTACACATGTTCTGTTATGCGAAAAACAAATGTCCATATTTTTTTATGTTCTTGTGGTTATCTATTAATTTGAAATTCATAATTTTACAAAATTTATTGTAACTTCACAAATTATTACAATATTATTATGGAAATTACTTTGTTAGAAAGAGTATGCTTTCATCTGCAATTTTTGTAGACAACACATTTCTCCTATGTGCATTTTTCCAAATAATTTTTGTTGTTTAAATACATTATTATTGAAAAACTTTGTTAAAATGTGCATACTTCTGTCTGCTATCTACAACAAAGTTGATACAAGCAAATATAAAAAGTTATTGTAGTTTGAAAACGTGCCTTTGACTGTTAAAAAAATGTTTGACAAATTAAGATTTAAACCATAACCATGAACTTAAAGGTATTGGCTAACATTTAGCACAGTTAAAAAAATCTGAGCTACATGATTCCCCATGCTACCATTGTCTTTGATAAGGTCTAAAAATGACGCCCTGAAAAAATTGTATTTCAAAATGATTATTTAGTGCTTTAAAAAAGTGAAAATCGTAAGTTGATCGGATTCACCTGCCCATTTTCTCCCATAGACTTACTGTGTGTTATTTAAACTCGCCCCGACTTTTAATTGTTTATTCATGCATAACTTGCCATTGGCAGTGTAACTTTCCAAACTTTTTTATTCTAGGGTGTTTATTTGTCCATATGAACACTACTATGTAGTTCAGATATCAAAATTTGACAATTTTTTAAATTGAAGCTCCACAATGTTAGCCTATCACTTTATCCAGTTTTCCGTAGACCCCAACATGAGTTAACTCGTACTTAGTCTCCAATGGGTTAAATTGTTTCCTTATATATATTTTATCAGTTGTGCTTGTAATTACTTGGGGATACATCTCGTCCTTTCTCTTCCATATCTCTCCTCCAGATTAAATTGTTTGGTGTTCATCCGACCACTGCTAAACAAATTGAGACCAGACTAGAAATTCACAAAGACAAGACACTTACTGAAGCTACACAACTAGCACACGAGGTAACTTGAAATGACTCTCCAATTCTCCCTATCGCATTTAGCCGATATCAAGCGATATCACCTCGCGATACCGATATCTGATCGATCGCTCTTGGGATGAATACTCTGAGTTTCGGGTAAATTGTACACAGTCAAACGCACAAAATAATTTCAAACCTCATCAAATTCGTAATATCAATATCTTATCTTACCGAGCACACATGGATTGACCTGATAAACAATTTTGGAGATGTCTGTGTCGCAATTTAAGGACTTTCTTAGTGAAAGAAATGTTCGTACGACCGGTAAACCAAGGAATGAACTAAAAACTCTCGCCAGGAAAGCCACGAATGTTTACCCCGTGAGAGAGAAATGCGACCACGGGCACACCGAGACGGAACGCGAACGCCGGTGTGTGAGGACTGCTGGTGGCTTCGTTCATGGCCTAAATGGAAGGGTTGTTATGTGAACGAACGACTTGAAAAAAAAAATCATTCGCAAGATTATAAGAAAGATTTTGACACAATCCCCAAGTATTAAAGAATTCAATGTGTATCACGCTTGCTTAAACCGGAAGTTTATTTCCCAAGAATAATGGGTCAAAAAAATAGAGCACCACATACGTTCAGATTCGTAGAGCTATATGCGATAGGGAGAATTCAATTGAAATACATGAATATTCTATATCCAATTTTTCCAGATCAGATTTATATTGTGATACATTTACTAGGCTATAGATCTTGTATTCGCAAACTGCAGGGTAATAAAACACTGCCTAATTTCCATAGAATCCAACAACTATTTGTTTTTGTATGTGTTACACGTTAAGTTTTATGATACACTTAAAAAAAAATTCAATGAGTCATTGACTGATAATCACACATTATGATAAATACAATTAGAAATTGCTCTTACATGTAAATAGCATTTCTAGTCTGTGTTAGTACGACTTGTACGTGTAGGTGTGATGGTCAACAGAGTAAATATATATCTTCTCAAATACTGTTATATTTCACCCATATTTTAGTATTTCAAAGGATTATTAAACACCATAGATAAAAGTGAGTGAACTATTTCTTCTCCCAAACCTTGTTTAGAATATAAACTTTGGTGATGTGGTCCCTGTTGAACAATGTCAATTGGTGAAATAAGACGAGTATCGAGTCACTTCAGAGATCGTACGAGTGAAAGGAATGAATGTATTTCTCGTAATATACTATACATTGCACCCATAACTTAGTCTTTGGAAAAGACATAAAACGCTATGGATAAAATGAGTGAACTGTTTCTTATCTCAAACCTTTGTTTAGGTTTTAGGCTTTGGTGATTGAACAATGTCGACTGATGAAACTCAACGAGTACCACAAGTCATTTTACAGATCATACAATGGGAGGATGGAATCTACTTTCCCCAAAATACTGTACATTGCCCTCTTATCTTTAATCATTGGAAGAATAATTTCACACTATAAATGAAATGACTAAACTACAAGTACTTCTTTTCCTGCAACTGTTTTCTTTTTAGGTGTTAGGCTTTGGTGATGTAGTCCCTGTTGAACAATGTCGATTGGTGAAATACGATGAGTACCACGAGTCGCTTGAGAGGTCATATGAGGGGGAAGAGGATACACCCATGGGGCAGCTCCTGGGCGGGGTCAAAGGGTCATACATGTTTGACCTTCTGATGGAAACAAGAACGGCGGAGCAACAGTTTCAGACGTACAAGCCAGGGGGTGAGTGACCTTTGACCTGTTTGAGGTCAATCTTAGTTTCTTCTTCTGTCTCTTCCTCTTCTTCTGGGCAGTATTTTGATTATATTGATATTATGCAATATTGTAAAAAAGAATTGAGTGTGCTTTGACCACTTCTTCAATATTTCATGATAGCATGATTTTTGCTCAAAATATTATAATCTTCACTCATGTGCAGTTAAGAGAACAAAATTATAGACGGGTCTTACACAGAACTTACTAATATCCATGGAATTTGCGGTTGTTGTTTTTTCCACAGGTTCCAGGGGAATGTGGCCATGTGTTGTTTTGTGTCGGAACTTTTATGGTTGAGAATTATATTGTATTGATGAAAATTGTGTTACATACTCATTACTTGTTGTCCATCTATGGCCTTTGACCTTTTGTGCACTCGTTCCACCCTTTTTCCACAGGTGTGACAATCAAATTGTTCGTCGTAGATCTAAGGAACGATGATATCAACAATCCAATCACGACAAGGGCATACCATCAAATGACCATTAGGGATTTCAAGCAGCAAATCCATGAAGTAAGTTAACTTTTAACATGCCAGAGGATTAAATTCTCTATGAATATTATGTGTATTACTTGGTGCAGATCTGCGAGGTTCAGAGTTCAACCTGTTCATGCCACATTAGCTCATAATGTGTGACGAGTGCAATTTTGCACCACTAATTGTACCCTTCATGCTAGTGATAGTGCAACAATATGTTCTTTCACTTGTATATAGCAAAGGGACAGCCCTCACCAAATTGCTCATAAAACTATTTGGATATTTTCCTGCAAATTTAAAATTTAATCACAGATTTTTTTTGCCTTCTTTGTGTTTATGGATATCTATTCTTTGGGAATATAACTGAACACATTTAGTTCTAATTGCAGCAATTTTAACAATATCAAAATAAAACTAACAGTGTTAGAAAGGGTATACTTTTATCAAAACGTTTTTGTGCAAAACTGTTTTCTTTAAGATGCATGAACAAGTTATACATGTACCTGTTTGAAGTTGACACTCCACTTCAAACTTCATCAATGTGGCATTGGTAAAAAATGATCAACACTGTGAGAGTTAAATGTAGAGGATCCCTTTTTGAGGTCTCAAAAACAAAACAAAACATAATTTTACACCTTAGGCAACATGTGAAGGCCATGTTTGTGAAACTTGGAGATCAGTAATTATTGAGAATTTGAGTAATGCATAAAATTTTACCAGCCTCCAGCCAGAATGAATGGGCCAGAGTTAATCGTCCAGAATTTTTTAGCAATCATCTCAATCTCAAAATATATATTTTGCTAAAAAATTAAGCTGGCTTGGTGATATAATGCCAAGTACACAGCTGTACAGTGTGAATGAATTTGCTATAATGACATTTGCTATATGATAACATTGGCCATAGCTTTTGCAAGGAAGCAACAAGTGCACACCGTAAACTCAAAACTTGGATAAAGCAAATTTGGCATGTTTTGCCAAAGTGATTGCTAAGCAGTCACTTGTTACCAAATATGAATGACCAATGTACCATATAAAATAGAATAGATATATTATCATTCCATGATATGGTTTATGATTTTCATATGTTCTCGGTTTTTTTGAGAAATTTGGGAATGAATGTGGGCAGAGTTTTGTGATTCACACCGTATTGCCAGGCTTGTTTGTTGATATAAATAATTTCTGTATTTTTTCTTCTCCCAAACAGTTAACTGGTCTACCTGCAGACACCATGCGCCTCGTCTTAGATAAGTACTACAATGAACTACGGTTGCTAACCGTTCCTAACAAAACACTCAAATCTGAGGGTTTCAGCAAATGCAATAAGGTAATTGTAATATCTGACTCTTATAATCTCTCTTTGAAATCTGCAATGTGTTGTCAACATATTGGAATGTCCATCAAATTAGATAATCATAAAACAGTGATAAGTAAATAAGCTTTGTGAATGAAAAAAAATCAAAAGTGCAATTTCATTTCATGTGAATTCAGTTTTGAGTGTCCAGGACCGGTATATTAATGAAAAGAATATTCACTGATAAATTGCATTACAATAATTTTTTAACTTAACTAACAACTGTTTTCAACATAATCTTCAAAATCAGGAAGAACATGGAAAACTGGAAATGAGTTTGTTTTCCAGTCACAAACAATTTTGGTAATTTGTAAAAATCACGGAAAAATCAGGGCAGATCATTTGCCCTAAAAGAAGTCGTCAATCTCTTCTATTTTGTCACATTTCCAGAATTTGTTTAACTTCATGTTGAATATTTTCTAGTTGTATATATGTCAGGATTTAATGTTTTTCACTGTTAAAGATCAGTGACATGATTGGGAGAAATACAAAAATGCCTTTAGAACCAAACTGATCGAAAAATAAACCGAATGTACACCAGCTAAAGTGGATCTCCTGGCTGGAAGGATTTGTCTTGAGTTTGTTTACTTAAGGAGAATCAAGCATGAACAGGCCAGCAATTTAATTTTATCAGGGCACGATAGTTTTAATCTCCATAGAAAGCTACACTACACATTTGTCTGTTACAAGGCATACTGATGGACATTATTTTAAAATGAGTCCATTTTTGACTACAAAATTTTCACAGTAGAGTCCCTGCATAGTTAACTTGATTCTAGAATAGTTTTTACCCCAAGTTGAGGACTACCCCTAATCATGTCATTTACCCTTATTCCCACTTATTTATTTACTTTTTATGCCCCCGCCGACGAAGTCTTGGGGGGGGGGGGGGCATTAAGTGTTGCACCTGTTCGTCCGTCCGTCCGTCCCCCTAATTGGTTTCCGCACGAT
>JZLH01S0601065.1:12426-28132 GCA_001188425.1 Eucidaris tribuloides
GCATTTCCCTCTGCCTTCCTGATTAATTTCTGGCCAGACTTGTTCCTACCTGTAGGTAGATTACCGCCTTACCAGCTTAAATCTGCCTCAGGAGGGACCACTTCAAGTGAACATCTGTCAGGCCGCCACAGTTATAAGAAAAAATGAATAAAAGAAATAAATAAAAAGAAGTGTCCTGATGACATAGCTCTGCAGTTACAATTGTTGTGAGAAGATTTTGCATGTAGGATCAAAAGTTATAGTTTTTGCAGGTACATGTAGCTGTTCAATTCTTGTTCATTTACAGGGCTTGTTATGTACATGTAGGTCAAGGACACTACATTAACTGGTACTTCAAAACTTTCCCAGGAACCCAAATCAATTTGTACCATTTTAGGGAATTATTAGAAATTTGTGAAGAGATAAACTGCACGTTTATCATCGAGAGATAAAAAAAGTTCAGTTGCATAACAACACTGTCCTTTCGCGTAATGTGTCTTTGTTGCAGAATGTAGTGAAAGCAAATACAGGTGACTCCCATTACAACAAAGTCCTCGGGACCAGCAATTTCCTTTCGTTGTATCGAAATTTCATTATAGCCAAACAGTGTAAGTTTATAAAGATATAAACATGTTGATAATAATTTTGGGACCTGAATTTCTACTTCATTGTGACAGTAATTTCATTACAACTGTGTTCGCTTTAAAGGGAGTTCACTGCTAAGTAAAAATGAGCTTAGTGTCCAAATATGTTCAAATTTGATAAATGTAGGAATGTTTCGCTCTTTGGCCAAGGTATTAAGTAATGAAGGGCCTGTTAAAGCGACTGGACAGTAGGTCTCATCATCCATTTTGTCAAATGTTTCAGTTGCATCTGTTTGGGTCTAGATTTAAAAAAATGTAAGCACTAGAAGATAATAAAAACAGATAACTTGAGAACTTGAAATGAGAATATACAAAGAATTCATTGTATTTGAAACATTACCCCTCCCCTCCTTCCGTCCTCTCCGCGTTATCCTCCTCCCCTCCCCACTCCCGTCTCTCCCCCTGCCCCCACCCGTACCTTCTCTCCCTTCTCCGTCCCTCTCTCCTCCCTTCCGTCTCTTCTCCCTCCATCACTACCCGTCCCCTACCCTTCCTCCTCCTCCCCTCCCCCTCTTCTGCTCCTCGTCCCTCTTCTCTTCTCGCGTCTCCTCTCTCCCGTTCCCATATCGCCTTCCCCTCTCCTCCTCTCCTCCTGTCCCCCTCCCTCTTCGTCCTCCCTCCCTTCTCATCCCCCTCTGTGTCCTCCCCGTTGCCTCATCACCCCCGGTCCCCCTCATCGTTCTCTCCCCTCCTCCCCGCCCCCCGTCCCTCGCCTCCTCCCCTCCTCTGGCCCCCTCCTTTTCTCTCCCCCCCCAGTCCCCTCGACTGTTGCTCCTCCCCTCCCTCCTCCTTCCTCGCATCCTCTTCCCCCCATCCTTTCCCCCCTCCCTTCTCCCCCTCCTCTCCTCTCCCTACTCCTCCTCCGCCTCCTCCACCCTCCTCCCTCTACATCTACTTGATGCTCCGTTTGTGCCATCCCCTCCCTCATCCCCCCTCCAACCCCTCCTCCTCCCCCCTTCTTCCTCCCCCCTCCTCTCCCCTCCTGCCTGACCCCTCCCCCCTCCTTCTCGCCACATCTTCCTCTCCCTCTTCCTATCCTCCTTACCTGCCCTCCTCCTCCTCGTCCCTCCCTCCCTTACACTCCCCCTCCTCTGTCCACACTTCCCCCTCCTCTTGCTCCCCCCACACTTTGCCCCCTCCTTCTCCTCTTCCTCTTTCCTCCTCTCCTCTCCCCTCCCTCCACTTCCTTCTCTCCCTATTCCTCCCCTCCCTTCACTCCCTCCTCTTCTCCCCACTCCTCTTTCTCGCCCTCCTCTTTCTGCCCTCCTCTTCCTCCCCTTCTCTTTTAACTCCCGTCTCCTCCTCGTTTTCTTCCATTCTTTCCTCCCCTTCTCTTCTAACTCTCTCTTCCTCCGGCTCCCTCTTTCCGGCTTCTCGCTCTTGTCTTCTCCCTCTTCTCTTCCCTTCATCGTCCTGTGTTATGCTCTTTCTTCTTCATCATTCTTTTTTTTCTTCTTCTATCGTCCTCTTCTGTGTCTCTTCTCCATCTCTCTTCTCCTCACTTCTCTCGTCCTGTCCTTGTCCTCCTAACTTTCTTCGCTTCTATCATCCTCGGATTCTTCTTTCCTTCTCTCCCTCTTTGTTTTGGTTCTCCTAGGTTTGATTTATAGCCTTTGATGTATTTTTTGGTGTTCATACATGACAATCCTATACTGTCGTCTGACATATTGATGATCAATAAAAAAAGGCTTGTCTGATCGACCAAAACTATAAGTTTGCACTGTAAAACCCTTGTGTAATATAATGTGTTGTAGGATTTTAACATGGCTGTCAATTGATGCTGCTATTCATGCTATAAGTTTAATTCCATTTCTTGAAAGTATACACATTCACTGGTACTTGTCATGTACTACTGTACTACAGGTATTCCCAGCGTCTTGAATAGCTTGAACAGTGTTATTTGTTCGTCCCATACTCTCTATGAAAGTATGACCCCATTGAGCCGAACTAAGAACGTTAGTTGAGAAATGTTTCTTATCCTCTTTCCCTTCCCGTGGGGAATTCTTAATGTAACACCTGACGTCATGTTTTAATGACCCTTCCTTGTTAATCCTACTTGTTAATTGCACATTTTTAACAGCCGATTCATGTGGAAACAGTTTAAAAAACCACTTCATGTTGCTTTACCAAAGGGAAATATGTTTACAAATGTGAGAACTTAGAACACCGTTATCTCTCTGCCCTTGGCAGAACCACTGGCAGTCGGCTGCCACCTATAATAAAACAAAAATAACATTTTCGCTTCCTTTCCTCCTAGCGGAGTATTTCATTCTTTTAACCCGAACGATTGGTCGCTTTGTTTCTTTTTTTTTTGTGTACATATTCCTGTGGATTATAAACCAGTTTCTCTCATCCTTCGGTTCAATGTCTTTTATCTCCACTCTCAAGTTCAAAGACATTGCCAACTACCAATCGCCCGGAATTCGTTGTTGCAAAGTTGTTCATGGATTTCAGCTAAGCATAAAAAATGTGTCCCTCTTATTCTGATGGCACAATACATTATGTTTTGAACTGTTTTACTTCAACTGCTATATGCTGAAACGTTAAGTCTAATATATAAAGGTTGAAAAAAAATTGCACGGTCCTCTTTTTTTTTTAGCTGTTCCAATATCTCTTGAGGGGATTACACGGTGATACATGTAGAGACCTAAAGTAATTGCTCGTTGATACGCCATATTTCGGCGGTGAGGGGAGTGAGAAGAGTTAGAAGATTCTCGATATGACGCTGAGCTCCAGCAAATCTTGATATCAAAAGAGAATTGGTAAGAGTTGGGGGGGTTGGTGGTCGGGACCAGCGAGCTGGATTAGAGAACAGTCACCGGTGGCAGTCGCTGCAGAAGTGCTATCCTCTTCTTTAGCTCTTTGTTTGGTGAGGCAAATTGGACACGGCATTTAATGGGGCTCATCAAATTTTTCCTCGTCGAGTTCTGTGTCTGCGGGCATCAGAGTGGCAGCATGCGAGGAGAAGTTTAAGCCCGCCTAGCGGTAAAGCGACTAAAAGACCAAGCATGGAGGAAAAGGAGATAGAGAGAGAGTAGTAGGGTTTAATATCACACAGAAGAGACACAGCCAACGAATCCAATCTTTATACGCGTTTCCTGGTTTTCCATTAACAGATTTAAGCCCAAAGTCCTCCGGGGAGATACGTAGCCCATTAGGAAGATTAGGCCGTAAATCCGGAGCGCTGAGAGGCTAAGGAGAGGCTCGCTGCGAGTATAGACTAGGAGGCTATTCTTCGGAGTGCCATTGGAAAGGTGTTGTTACCGCAAGCGTCTTGCCGGATCTACTTTAAGTCGCTAATCCCTGCAAAAAATGTACACCGAAAACCCAACTGTCACAGCTAAACCCCATTAGAAATCCGCTGAGATATGAAGTGGAGTCATTAATGCGGTTGTCCTTGAGGCTGCATATTTTCTCTATATATATTCCTCTACGAGTATGCCCGCTGTGTCGTGAATCATGTACGACATCCCAGCGATTTTATTTTTCTGTCCCCGAGTACGTACGTCTATCATGAACTCTCAAACATGGAGATTAACAAAGTTGGGAAAAGGTAAACTTCCCCCTCTCAACAAAATCATAGGAAATGCATGATCCACTTGTCATTTGTTTATAATTTTATATTCTGAGTTGTTTATTAACACTGTACATGCCTTATTTTTCCAATTGCAGATTTGTAATATATACGACTTGTGACAGGGGTACCATTACAATAATCTTTATTGAAGGCACTGTGTGGTAGAAACGTAAAGCTAAAGTCCACAAAAAATGGGTAAAATAGGAAAATTTACACAGAGTAAGTCCGACTGAGAGAAAAACAATAAAGATGTACCCAATTGTTTGTGTGTTTTGTAACTCCTGGTAGTTGTACTCTCGAATTGAATGCAATACTTGAACTTCGAACCGTGATCTAGTACAACAAGGAATTGAGGCAGTGTGCGAGAGCAAATAAGCATTATCAAATTCACGTAGCCACCAAAATGCAGCATTTCCGAGTGGGACGAGATTGAGATTTGTTTTCTGCGCCTTTTTTAACCTCAGCAAGAAAAAAATTTAAGAACAGGCTCAAGCTCATTATCACATTCATAGTCAACCCTGCTAAAGTGAGAACTTGAAAGGGTAAGCCTTTCAGAGTATTTGGTATCGAAATGCCCGCAAATGAAAAAGAGACGCTCGCAGACCTAAGATCCGACTCCGCTCAGTGCTGCAGCAGCAGTGAGGGGTTAACGCACTAAAAACGACAAACTGACAAAACTCCGGCACGGACCGTTCAATCTGGGTGGCGTCTGCCTCCGCACGTTTTAATGATAACGGTAAATGTGACCTCGACTTACGGATGCACATTGGTCGCCTAAATCACCCCCGATAAAGCTAATTTTTCACAGCGGTGTTCAACGATTGGCTGCTCTTGCTTGGGCAGGGGCTCCTCGTGAGCGGCTGTACTTGAACTTTCGTAGATAAGTGGGAGTCGGCGACGGCTGGGTGTGTACAAATTTGTCAAAAGATGGACAAAGGGCGGAGATGATTGGTGGATTTGGACGGAAAGTGGATAAATGTTGGGGCGGACTAGATCAGGGACGGAACTCTCCATTGTTAACCAGATGGTGGAAGCATTGATCGCACATGCGCCATACCACTGAGACAAAGTTTATAAATCTGAGGAGATTTGGTTTTTCATTGTGAATGGATGACTGAAAAATGTTTCCCTGGAAGAGTGTAGGCTGCCACACATATGTGAAAAAATTGTTGGGAAAGCTTATACGAGTACTTCTTCCACTAAGAAAGCATCGTGTTCCTGTACTTTGGGAGCATATATCATCAGGCACTGGCTAAAGTTAGTTTGCACTAGTTGAATTTTACAGTTGAAAATGTGGGAAAGTAAGTTTTTACTTATTTCGATCATTTTGGAATCTAGTCCAATGTTAAATTTTAGGCATGCGAAGTCTCTCTTTCCTTTAGGCCTGTTAGATGACTATACAATACTGTATGTCTTCAGACTGGGATCTAATATGGAGGGTTCAGGACTGCCTTGGTTATATTAAAGTAATCACCTCCAGTGGCTTAACCGTTGAAAGCATGTTTTTTTTTATTTTGCTCAACGCAGGCGAAAAAAAATAAAACTTATGGGTCTTTCTCGCGCGGCGTACTTTCCCCGTTTCATTGCTTTCCAGATTATCTTTGTATTGACCCTTAATGGTAATTTTCGGGGCTCTTTTAACACATTTCGGGGGACTCTTTGGCCATTTCCAGGGAGGCACACACCGAGTGGCCCCCCGCCTGTGTATTTTCTCGCCTGCTTCAAGCGGTCCATCCCATAGATCCGTCAAAGACAATATATTCCCTTGTCTGGTCTCAAATGGCTTAAATGTGTCAGCTTCCGTAACTCTTCTCTTATTGGGCAAGTCTCTTCAGGTTTACCACATTCCTTCAGACTTACTCAACATCTTAGCAATTGATTAAACTTTAAATACGTCTGATGGATCACTACCCCTGTGACTATAAAGCTATCCTCTTCTACCCACCTATCATCCATGCAATCTTTATTGATTAGGCGTGAGCCATTAATCTCATTGAAAATAAAAGAAGACTTGACTAATCTCTTTGCATTGTTATTGATGCTCTTTAAACAGGACTGTTGTGTAACTTTATCTCTTACATTATCTAAGGTCCCGCTTAGATTTTTCCCCATTAAGCTCTACACAACCCCCATAACATTAACCACAGCTTTTCAGTTGCAGTGAACAGTTTACCATCAATGCGCCGGTCAAAATCTCATTCCGGCACCTACGCTGGCGCTGTGTATTTAACCCTACAACGGACACCTTTTTCCCCTAACACATGAATTTTCCCCTACAAAATCGCACATTTTTCCCCATACTAAGACTGATGTAAGTACCCCGCAAAAATAATCTAGTAAATCCAAAGAATTAAATCTTAATTGAGAAATTGAATGTGATCAACTCGTGGATAACCGTGCACGTGGCCGTACTTACATTTTGCATAAATCCCTCTGTTCTTGCGAAGAAGTGACCAACAGGACAACTGGATTTACCCAATATAATGTCCACAAGACAAATATACATGTACAATTTATATACAGGTTTCTTGAAGGGATTTAAGATTTTTAGTGGAAACTTGACCCAGAAATTTTTAGATACAATCAAATCCTGACACTTACCCCTAACCGCGAACTATTCGCCGGCGTACATCAACATTAGGTATCCCCTATAACTAGATGGATGGCTAAAATCCATTACGGTAGGGGTTTCTCTACCAGTGCCAACGCTGAGTTGTCATGCATTAAAAAAAAATGTTATACAACTCCATTTAGCCATGATTATTCAGACAATAAAAGAGATTTTTTTTCTTTGTAATGTAGTGCAATCATGTACTTGCTAAAGCTGTAAATCCTATTGCCACCCAGTTGCATCGCATATTCAGTGAACATTTAACTCTCTAATTCGACATTCATTTATTCTTTTCAGAGCAGATTTTCCCAGTCGTAATACGACTAATCCGCATTAAGTTACTTTGATAAGTAGCACTTTCTTAGCTGACCTGACAGAAATTAGAGATATGTAACCCACTTCTTCCTCCCTTCCTGCAACTTTTTGGCGTGTACTCGACTTCATGACGTTGGTATGTAAAACCCTCCGATTTTGAATACTAGAATATTACAATCGTCAAGACAGCATTACGGATTAGGAACATAACCCAGGGTTGGACGGCGATTAGCCCTTTGCAAAGCCCAAATCGCCCCCCTAAACCCCAAAACCCAATTGCTTTGGGGCGACTATTTCCTTCAGAATCCCCTCGACATTTCTACCAAAAATTCGCACATTTTTTTTTTATTAGAACATTGAAACCAAAAATGAATTAAATGGTTGCCTTTTTATGGATAATCAATGTTTAAAACTTCGGCAATCTTTCATTGCGTTCTCAAATTCTGAATGTGCTACGAAAAAAAGTCCCGAGTGTCAGAAAAATAGCCCGACCAACCGCCCAAAAAAAAAACTCCAAGAAATAGCCCCAAGGCTCTAATAAACAATCGCCCTTAATAAAATAAAAATTAATTCGTCCCTGGGGTGCAAGAATAGATTTAGTTATGAAGATCAACTAATTTTTTGGTGATGTAATTCAGCAACTGAAATGCTATTAATTCGAATGTGTAAAATAGATAGATTGACACATCGAATAGAATAGATAGATGGAATAGATAGATAGAAGATAGATAGGATACGATAGATAGATAGATGATAACGGACGGACTTTTAAAAATAACCCATTATGAAGGCCTAATCGAAGAAAGTAAATATTGAAAGGGTGCTAAATGATTTATTATGGAGGCTATTTACTAGAGGGTATCTGAATAACTAAACTCTCCTTAGGCCCTCAAAAGACACTTTTTTTTCAATTGTCTGTCCGTGATGCTTACGATTATACTCAGATAGATAGATAAATAGATAGATAAATAGATAGATTAAGATAGCATAGATAATTGTAACAACAGAAGTAGAAGTATCTTCAAAACCATTGCTTATAAAATTACATTGTTAGACAAGGTAAACTTTATTCCACAACTCGAGTAACATGTTATGTACAACATTCTGCCCATCATGCATGAGTAGGAAATTCTGTAGCTGTTTGAATGTGACACTTTTATCGGCAGTTGACTGGATGATAAAATCTGTTAAAACATACTACACATGAATAGGTAAATGTGTACAATACTGTGCATTTTGCACACTCAACTGAGATTATATGTTGTGTTCAGCAATTGCTCATTCATGTATCAACTTATTCTAACTACAGAACAACCACTGAGCAGACTACATGTAAATGTACCTGTGTATAGTAACCTAGATCCTACTGCACCTGCCTATAGAGGCCACTAACTTTGTACAGTATCTCTTGGCAAAGAAAGACAGGTTTCACTGTTCATATAACAAGGTCAAACGTTCCAGAAAATATCACATAGCACTGACATGAACTTTGGTTACGAATGCTAAGGTTATTTCAATTCTGTAAAGTCCTCCAAACGTCCAAAGGAATATATCACATTAAACGCATTTGACCTGAAACTTTGTTACGAGTGCAATTATTTCTGTAGTCCCATATAAACTACTCTTATCAAACAGATATGAAAAAAACGGCACTGGTTCTTTTCAATAGCTTGATGCTTACCTCTGACCTTACCTATCTCACCATTTTATGTCCAGCTGTCTTGATTGCTTTCAATTCTAGTTTTGTTGACAGTCTATCTAACCTATCATGAACTGAGAAGCAACAAGGTCCAAACCAAATCTAAATAATCCTTTGTCTGGTATAATGAAGTCTTTAAAAATAAACTGATACAATAGGCTCCAACTTACTAACATACGGATGAGATAGTTATGTCATGTATGCCCTGTGACGTAACACTGAATGTTTTTTCTCATTTTGTTTGTTTTAGGGGAACGACATCTCAAATATCTTAAGTTTACATCAAGTCGATAACGTATATCAAGATATGTCTTGCTAAAAACAGCATGTATAACATATGTTTTGTTGTTGTGTTTTCTTTTGTTTATATAAAGGAATAACACACACACACAATATAATATGCTGTTTTTTAGACCTGAATAAACTCTATTCCTGGCAACTCAAATTGCAATAAACTCAGTTAATTTAATATATTCAGTATTTTTATTCAGCAAAGTTGAACCCTACCAACTTGAGAGCTATGCCCGAGGCTTACCTGACATAGCATGTCAACAAACTATGCAAATAAAGTATTGAAATGTATTAACTTGTGAACTGTTTAATCCCCAAGGACAGAAAACATCCAAAAAATGTAAATACCAGGTACACTCTGCATAAGTAAAGTCACATACAGTCGAGATAATTCACCCTAAGTCAAGGCTTTACTGGGTCCCATCCTTTATTTTCTATTGTTTGACCCCTTATAAGTTGAATTTGTCAAGTCGATAGCAGTTTATTAGTCCAAGAAAATTTGACTGAGGCAGGAGTTGACTGTACACTCAAAACAGACTTAATTTGGATTATTCCCTCCAACTATTTTGGCAGATCGAACTGGTTTCCTAAAAGCATTCAAATTTTTTTTAAGGGTATCCTTCATTGGGTGCCTAGTAACAAGCTGAAACGTTCCATAAACTTTTTATAATGAATACATTTCAGTAATGAATCCAACAATTAGTTGTGCCACATTATGACAAACAAGCCGCGGGAAAACTGCAGCTTCTGAGCTTCGTTAAAGCAAGGTTCAACCGTGATCAATCGTTGTTTGATAAAACAAAAACAATAAGAAACATATTAATGAAAGTTTGGCGAAAATTCATCAAAGAATAACAGTGTTATTAGTTTCAAAGTTTTGAATTGTGACGTTCACATTGCGAGCAGCTGCTCCCAATTCGTTCGGGTACGGGGGCGGAGTATATCAATCCTCCATAAATTCGCGATTTTTCTGCGAGAACAATTTTAGAATGATGTTTCCTGTGCATTCAACTATATTATCATCAGCCAGAGCTAAGGCCGGAGGGAAGGAGAGTCTACCACTCTCATGTCAGAGCATGGTCATGTCGAGCTGTAAAAAACCCATTCCTTATCATGAACCATGTAGAAAAATGGCAATACCGAATTTATACTACATGACATATTGGGAGCTGGCTCGCATGGTGACGTCACAGAATCCAAAAACTTTGAAACCTCCAAGTAACTCTAGTGATTACACTTTGGTGGATTTTCGCCACAACTTTCATTAATCGTTTCTCTCCATTGATGATGCTGCTTCTTATTAAAACACACGCGTTGACCTCAGGGTGACACCTTGCTTTCTAAGACCAGCAACTAACCATTTCCATGCCGAATTTACACACGCAAACTTAGGCGGCCCCTAAAAGCTTGGCGTGTAAAAGAGTGTAAAGGGAGGCCCGAGGCCCTCCCCGATTTGGGCCGACCTCTGGAGTAGTCTCGGCACCCGCCGAGGGTGCAGACGACCTCGAGCGCCGCTTTATTCTGTGAAAATGTGAAATGGAGGCCCTCGGAGCCGCCCAAGTGGTTCCGGAAGCCAGCGGAAGATCACAGGTCGCCTGTGTAGCGCTAAAGGGCTCACCCATAATACGCCCAGACCAAATAGCCCGATTGCGGCTGACCGTATACTCCCGGTTGTACTGATAGCCGTGCAGGTAAACCGTTTGAATTCAAAACCAAATCAAACGCAATCAAAACGAACATCGTAAAAATTGAAAAAAGACAAAGAACAAAATGAACCATTAAATTTCCGGTTATAGCTATTCCTTTTTCTCATACAATCTGTAGACGCTACATTATGTGTTGTACCACTTCAACATTACAGAATGAAAAAAAAAATGCTGTTTACTTCGACGTCTCATCAACATTTTTTTAATCGACTCTCTTACGAGGACTATCATTATAAGTGCAACGTGTATATTATGTGTGCAAGAAAAAAACTCGCTGGCTTTCTTTTACATCTAATGATAGGACACAATGCAGCGGGCCGCAGTTTTGGAAAAGGCCCTATTATTTCCTGTTAAATGCACAAAATGCGGGCGCTCCGGCGCCCCAATTTAGGCGGTCCCGCCCGAGGCCCGGACTTTTGGTGTAGAATCGGCCTTTCGTTTAAAAAAGGTGCGATACTGCATAAAATTGAACGTTTTTAGACCCAGATTACACCACGAAGCTTTAGCTGCCTCGAGACTTGTGTAAATGCAAAAAGGCCCTCATTGATTTGGACACCTCTGAGGTATCTCTGGCCGGCGCTAACGAATCCGGTGTAAATGGAAAAGGAGGCTTTGGGCCCCCCTTTACCCGATGACGGCGCCAGTTTACGCAATACCACAATGCCAAACACCTCGCACTATACTTCAGTGTAGCATAGCGTGCGGACGTAAACAGTGATAAAACATAATCAATCCACCCTCAATTTAAAAAAGACAACAAAACATATTACTATTACATACCGTAGGTACTTGTTTCTTTTACTGTTGTTACGAAACTAACATTATCTTGTATCAACATCTAAGTTACAACGAAAAGATTGTTGTTAACTTACAGTCTCATTCCAACATTTTTTTTGTTAAAATTAACTCTCTACCGAGAAACTTGTCCGTAAGGGGATGTTAACGGTAGCAACAACGTATAACAAATTCACACTGAAAGCAAATATACTGGGCTTTGTTTTACCATCAATGACAGGGAGACACAATGGGCGAGTTGTTGGAAGGGGCCGTCCTAGCCGGCCAAAAATTTGGTGTAAATGCAACAAAATGCAGCCGCCAGGCCGGCTAAAATTGCGTGTATAAGTTAGGGTCTTGAGGTAAACGCCAGCTATAAAGGAGCAGGAAGTGATGATGGTAAAACTGTTCAACAAATATCGTGGGGCAGCGCCGAAACAAACTCAGGTGCTACCAAGGAGGATACTGAGGCAGCTCTCCTATTGCAGAAACACCTCACGAGATACACCTGTTCCACATTGTCCACACATATTTTTTTCTGAACCAGAGTGACATCACCTTCAAGTACTCATTGCCTCAGAAGTCATGTTATCCGTAACTTGCACCTTGTGAATAATAAGGCTGTATGAGCCTCCTTGAACCTTTGATAGGGCGCCAACTGACTCGCTGTAACCAAGGTATTCTTGCAAGCTGCTGCCTTTAGTCAAATTGTTCAATACAGTTATTCTTGGGTCATTCTTTGGTGATCTCAGTAAATTACACGCTCGCTAACAGTATTCCTGCTTTGTATGCAAGAAGTAATAAGCAGTTATACTAACAATACATTAACCCAACCATAAAGGGCAGAAAAAAAAAATAGACTACATTCAATTGCTACTCTCTACTTTCCCTCCCACACGCAGGAGACTTGCTAGGAGTTATCCCTAGCCCTGCCCTATTGTGTTCTGTCGGATTAGGAAAAGCGATTGTCCCCAGTTATCTCTCTTTTGTTTGCCCTCTCTTGATTACTTGGAGTTATTCTAACCTAAGATCGTCTCTGTTATTAAACACATAATATGCTGGGAAAATCCACAGTCTGTGCAAGTATTAGCTTGGTTTGGAGCAGAACATTTTCAGTGATTGAGTATGCATATTTCAGATTATTAATATCTGTAGCTGTTCAGTATCACCAACATTATTTATTTAAATGTAATGAATTGTTCTGATCAAAATTTTCTTCACCATAGTGTATCTTGAAATACATTACCTGTCTCTTTTCAGAATCATACTTATGCATAATACTACATTACACATGCATGGTTTCCCATAGTAGGAGTACATTCCTGTTCAGGGTATAACTCCATAATATTTCCTTAGCTTTGTTAGATAATCAAAATTATTTCTGTATAATCTCTTTATGCACCATTTTTAAAGTGAACAACATGTTCAATCAGGTTACCTATTGAAATTCAGTTTGGGCATGTTTTGGCACAACATCACACTTCTTTCTCATGCATAAAGGTATGAAAAGAACTGCTGGACCTATGAAAAGGTATAATATTGAAAAATGGATTAAATGGAATGAGTAATTCCGTTACTCATTGTCTTCAAGTGCAATTTATTGATCTCTGCAAATTGACTAATAAAGCAATATATACCGGGCAAGAACATAGTAAACCCCATAGGAATTATCAACCAGGTGTCCCCCGGGGGGGGGGGGGGGGGGGAGGGGGCACTCGACATACAAAGTGATACCATGTGCCGCCGGCACCAAATATCGAAAATCGGGGCTCTGGAACGCTTGAGCGAAAAAGTGGGTCTCTGAACTGGAGCTAAAATCTTCCAGAAAAACCCTAAAATGCTAGCCTTGGAACTGCACCGACATACACAAGCGGATACCTACTGTGCCCCCGCACACACACACACACACACACCGGCGGGCTCTGGACCGGGCTTGAGCGACAAAATGGGGTGTCTCTGGCAACTGGAGCTAATTCTTCAGAAAACCTCAGAAATGCTACTGCTCTGAACTGCACCGTGGCGAAGTACCGCGCGCCAAGCTTAAATGGCATGCTCTGGCTCAGCCTGCGCCGTTTGCAAAAAATCAGAAGCGAACGCGCAATTGGGGTCTCTGGAACTGGAAAAAATCAAAATTTTTCGGGTGACTTCCTGAAATTCGAGAGATGCTCTGGAACGCGGAAATTTGGTGCTGAAAATGGCCCGGGTCTCAAACGGCGGCACATACGTACTCACACAATCTAATACAAAGCCCCCCCCAGGGTGCACCCTAGGCAATGGGTTAATGGGTGAAAATGGTCCCTTGCAATAACCTACCCCCATATGCATAGATCATGTGTTAACAATGGAATAGAGTCCTTGATGTTTTGCAAATCATCTTACCCAGATTATGAGCTCACCAATCTGCATATGAAGCAACATGAGCAGAGGATCTTTAAACCTTCCTGGATTTATTTACAGTACAATTAGCTACAGTGTGGCCACTGTATGGATAGGTTACATGTAGGTTTGCTGCTTTGGAGAGGTGCTGCAAAAACAGCAATTAACTAATATGTTTTTTCATCCTTATTGCATACGTAAAAACACTTTGTAAACATTGTAAAAAATAAATAAATGTCAAACTGTAATATCCGACAGGATACATAAAATGTTGACATTGACAATTACCTGTAGACCTATAACTCTCAAACATTTTATGAATGATTATGGCGCTGTCACAACGCAAAATAGTAGACAAGTAATGGACACCACAAAACAATTATATACAAAGCAGCTCTATGAGAAAACTTGAGTGGATGCTACCAATTCTCCATGATTTTCACTACTTTAAAAAGCATCTTAATGATCATTTGTGAACTGCACTTTTTTTTCAAGGGCATTATCTTTATGACATGAATCAGAGATACTAATAAGTATAGACTTAGTAAGGCTCATAAAGTATTAAACCAGAAACACTGTTAAACGATGCCATTATTGTTTCCATGTTAAGTTAATGGGGTTAAAATAATTCAGGGACTGTGATCTTATCAGGCCCCTCGACCCATTGGTTCTCCGGCAGCGAATTGCTTACCCGCCCTCCCTTAGAAATGTGTTGAAAAACCAGCCTGCTCCTTAAAGTTTTTTGCCTTAAGGCTCACTGATTGTACCACGGGAATATGGCTCCCCCAAAATTCAATTTGGCTCCTAAATAAGCCCTGAGGAGCCGTCAGGCTGCCTCTAGAGAAAAGAAGTAAGGTGCAAGCCTGAAATTGGAAACACTGGCCGTCTGACTAGGACCCCATTACACCAAGCTTAAGGTGAGTAAATGCAAAGGAGCCCCGAACGCCGGACCCAATTGGGACGCTACCTCTGAAGGTATCCTCGGACGTTCGAGCTGTGTAATTGTCTCATTATACATTTTTACAAAGGGCATTATCTTGCATACAACAATCGACACCTGTACAAGATATGACCATTACTATTTACGTCATAAGTTGCCATTGCCAACATTATTTTTGGTTCATATTGACTCTCTACGAAAAACTTTTGTAATCCTGTTGATCATTTGGAGATAACGTGTGTACCAGAAAAAAAGTAGACCTTAAAAAAAAAAAACTTTTTACAAAAATTTCATGAGATTATTTTGTTTATATGAATATTTAACCTGGATCCTAAGGCTAATTTGATACACTGTTGGTATTGAAATGCTATTTCATGAATGAATAGAGAACAACTTACTATTTCACTTTTTAAAAGCACTAACATAATCATTTTGAAATACAATTTTTCTTTTTGAGACCTTAACAAAAGACACTGGACAATGAAGAATCATGAGTAAGCTCAGATTTTGTTTAAGTGGAAACAATGCTAACAATGCCTTTAATATATAGTGGAACACAATATGCGAGTTTTGGAAAGGGGCCTCTGGCTGGCCTACTTGGGCTGGCCTAATATTACGCGTGTGAATTCGGCCAGCGGAAAATTGCGCGGCCCTGGGCCTCCAATTTAGGCGCAGGTCCGGCCTTTTGGTGTAAAGTCGGCAGGTCTCAAGACGTGTCACCCAGATGTAGATAGCAAGGATTTAGCCTCAGAAATGCAAAGGGTTTCACTTCAGTCTCTCAAGTTCTCGCATTG
>JZLH01S0601065.1:28157-46330 GCA_001188425.1 Eucidaris tribuloides
GCACTGTAAGTAAAATGTTAGTGCTCCCAAATTGTTCATAATTTTGATAAATTGTAGGAATGTTTCGGCTTTGGCCAGGGTTAAGTAATGAAGGGGCCTGTAAGCCAGACTGCAGTAGGTCTCATCATTCATTTTGGTCCAAATGTTTCATTTGATCTGTTGGGTCAATTAAAAAAAAGTAACAACTAGAAAGATTAATAAAAAAAAAACTTAGATGTGAAATGAGAATAATACAAAGAAATCAATTGTATTTGAAACATATAAACTCCCGTCCCCCTCCCGTCCTCCTCCCCTCCCCACTCCCGTCTCTCCCCCTGCCCCCACCCGTACCTTCTCTCCCTTCTCCGTCCCTCTCTCCTCCCTTCCGTCTCTTCTCCCTCCATCACTACCCGTCCCCTACCCTTCCTCCTCCTCCCCTCCCCCTCTTCTGCTCCTCGTCCCTCTTCTCTTCTCGCGTCTCCTCTCTCCCGTTCCCATATCGCCTTCCCCTCTCCTCCTCTCCTCCTGTCCCCCTCCCTCTTCGTCCTCCCTCCCTTCTCATCCCCCTCTGTGTCCTCCCCGTTGCCTCATCACCCCCGGTCCCCCTCATCGTTCTCTCCCCTCCTCCCCGCCCCCCGTCCCTCGCCTCCTCCCCTCCTCTGGCCCCCTCCTTTTCTCTCCCCCCCCAGTCCCCTCGACTGTTGCTCCTCCCCTCCCTCCTCCTTCCTCGCATCCTCTTCCCCCCATCCTTTCCCCCCTCCCTTCTCCCCCTCCTCTCCTCTCCCTACTCCTCCTCCGCCTCCTCCACCCTCCTCCCTCTACATCTACTTGATGCTCCGTTTGTGCCATCCCCTCCCTCATCCCCCCTCCAACCCCTCCTCCTCCCCCCTTCTTCCTCCCCCCTCCTCTCCCCTCCTGCCTGACCCCTCCCCCCTCCTTCTCGCCACATCTTCCTCTCCCTCTTCCTATCCTCCTTACCTGCCCTCCTCCTCCTCGTCCCTCCCTCCCTTACACTCCCCTCCTCTTCCTCCCCTCCTCTTGCTCCCCCACATTCCCCTCCTCTTCCTCCTCTCCTCTTCCTCCTCTCCTCTTCCTCCCTCCACTTCCTTCTCTCCTATTCCTCCCTCCTCTTCCTCCCTCCTCTTTCTCCCCTCCTCTTTCTCCCCTCCTCTTTCTCCCCTCCTCTTCCTCCCCTTCTCTTTTTACTCCTCTTCCTCCCTCTTTTCCTCCATTCTTTTCCTCCCCTTCTCTTTCTACTCCTCTTCCTCCCTCTTTTCCTCTTCTCCTCTTCTCTTCCTCTTCTCTTCCTCATCGTCCTTTTGTTTCTTCTTCTTCTTCATCTTCTTTTTTTTCTTCTTCTCGTCCTTCTTCTTTGTCTTCTTCTTCTTCTCCTCTTCCTCCTCCTCCTTCTTCTCCTCCTTGTCCTCCTAACTTCTTCTGCTCTTCATCCTCTTCTTCTTTCTTCTCCTTTTGTTTTGGTTCTCCTAGGTTTGATTTATACTTTGATGTTATTTTTTGATGTTCATCATGACAATTCTATACTTCGTGACATATTGATGATCAATAAAAAAGTTGTCTGATCGACCAAAACTATAAGTTTGCACTGTAAAACCCTTGTGTAATATACTGTGTTGTAGGATTTTAAAGGCTGTCAATTGAGCTGCTATTAATGCTAAAGTTTTAATTCCATTTTCTTAAAGTATACACATTCACGGTACTTGTATGTACTACTGTACTACAGGTATTCCACTGTCTTGATAGCTTGAACGTGTTTATTTGTTCGTCCATACTCCTATGAAATATGAACTCCCTTGAGTCGACAGAGTTTATTGAAATGTTTCTTATCCTCTTTCCCTCCTCTGGGGATTCTTAATGTACACCTGAGTCAATGTTTTATTGTCCCTTCCTTGTTAATCCTACTTGTAATTGCACATTTTTAACCCGATAGTGGAAACAGTTTAAAAAAACCACTTCATTTTGTTACCAAAGGGAAAATGTTTACAATGATGAGAACTTAGAACACTGTTATCTCCTGCCCTTGGCAGACCCACTGGCAGTGCTTCCACAAATAAAGACAAAAATACATTGCGCTCCCTAGCGGATTTCATTCTTTACCCGACATTGTCTTTTTTCTTTTTTTTTGTACATATCTCTGTGGATTAAACAGTTTGCTTCCTTCGTCATGTTTTTATCCACTCTCAAGTGCAAGACACCAACTTACCAACCCCGGATTCGTGTTGCAAGTTGTTCATATTTCAGCTACAAAAAAATGTGGTCCTCTATTCTGATGCACAACTACATGTATGTTTGAACTGTTTACTTCAACTGCTATATGTGAAACTTTAGTCTATATAGAAAAAGGTTGAAAAAAAATTGCAGGTCTCTTTTTTTTTTTAGTGTTTCAAATCTCTGAGGGGATACGGGTATAATGTAGAGACTTAAGTAATTGCTCGTTGATAGCTCATTCATTTGCCGGCGGATGAGGGGATGAGAAGAGTTGAGAAGATTGCCGATATGACGCAGCTCCAGCAATTGATATCAAAAGAGAATTGGTAAGAGTTGGGGGGGGGGTGGTGGTGGGGAGGAGGAGCATGGAAGAGAAATCACGGTGGCAGTCGCTGGCAAAGTGCATCCTCTTCCTTTAGCTTTTGTTTGGTGAGGCCAAATTGGACACGGCAGTTTTAATGCCATCAAATTTTCCTCGTCAGTCTGTGCGGGCATCAAGTGGCAGCATGGAGGAGAAGTTTATAGGCCGGCCTAGCTGGTAAAGCGAAAAAGACAAGATGGAGGGAAAAAAGGGAGATAGAGAGAGAGAGTAGGGTTTAATATCACACAGAGAGATCACAGCCAACAATCTCTTTTAGGTTGCCTGGGTTTTCCATTAACAGATTAAGCCCCAAATCCTCCGGGAGATTACGTAGCCCATTAGGAAGATTAGGCCGTAAATCCAGCGCTGAGGTAGGAGGAGGCTCGCTGGAGTATAGACTGAGCTTTCTCTCGAGTGCCATTGGAAAGTGTTTTTACCAGCGCTTGCCGATCTACTTTAAGTCCTAATCCCCCAACATGTCACAGCTAAACCCCGATTAGATCCGCTGAAGTGGAGGCATTAATGGGCGGTTGTCCTTGGCTGCATATTTTCTATATATTTTCCTCTTACGAGTATGCGGCCGTGTCGTGACATGCATGTACCGTAGGCCATCCCAGCGATTTTATTTTCTGTGCCTCGCGATACGTCGTCTACATGAACTTCAAACATGGAATTAACAAATTGGGGGAAAAGGGTAAACTTCCCTCTCAACAAAATTCAAGGAAATGCATGATTCACACTTGTACATTTGTAGTTATAATTTATATTCTGAGTTGTTTATGTACACTGCCCTTATTTTTTCCAAATTCAGATTTCCGTATATATAGACTTGTGACAGTGGTACGATTACAAATCTTTATTGATGCACTGTGTGGTAGAAAGTAAAGCAAAGTCCACAAAAAAGGGGTAAAATATGAAATTTACACAGAGTAGGTCCTACTGAGAGGAAAAACAATAAAGATGTACCAATTGTTTGTGTGTTTTGTACTCCTGTAGTTTACTCTCAATAATGCAACTTGAACTTGAACGTGATTGTACAAGAATTAGCAGTTCAGCTAAATAACATTTACAAATTCACTAGCCACCAAAATGCAGCATTTCCAGTGGAAGATTGAGATTTGTTTGCCCTTTTTTACCAGCAAGGAAAAAATTTAAGAACAGGGCTCACAGCTCATGTATCACATTCATAGTCAACCTGTAAAGTGAACTTGAAAGTGTAACCTTTCAGAGTATTTGAGTATCGTAAATCCGCATGAAAGAGAGACGCTCGCAGACCTAAATCCGACCCGTCAGTGCTGCAGCAGAGTGAGGGGTTAACGCACTAAAAACGACAAACTGACAAAACTCCGGCCAGCGTGTGACGGTTCAATCTGGGTGGCGTCTGCCCCGCACGTTTTAAATGGATAACGGGTAATGTTGACTCGACTTACGGATGCAAATTGGTCCCTAAATCACCCCCGATCAAAGCTAATTTTCACACGGTTTGCAGACGATGGCTGGCTCATTGCTTGGGCAGGGGCTCTCGTGACGGCGTACTTGACTTTCTAGATTAATGGGAGTCGGCGACGGCTGGGTGGTACAAATTTGTCAAAGATGGACAAAGGGCGCAGATAGATTGGTGGATTTGGGAGGAAAGTGGATAAATGTTGGGCGGATAGATCCAGGGAAGGAACTCTCCACTTGTTAACTAGATGGGTGGAAGATTTTGATGCACAGTGCGCCATACCACTGAGACAAATTTGATAAACTGAGGAGATTTGGTTTTTTCATTGTGAATGGATGCTGAAAAATGTTTCCTGAAGATGTAGCTGCCACACATGATGTGAATAAATTGTTGGGGAAAGCTTATACGAGTACTTTCTTCCACTAAGAAAGCAGTCGTGTTCCTGTACTTTGTGGAGATATAGTCAGTCAGGCACTGCTAATAGTTTAGTTGCACTAGTTGAATTTTTACAGTTGGAAATGTGGGAAAGTAAGTTTTTACTTATTTGATCATTTGGAATCTAGTCCAATGTTAAATTTTAGGCATGTCGAAAAGTCATGCTCTTCCTTTAGCCTGTTAGAGACTAATAACAATACTGGTATGTCTCAGACTGGGATCTATATGGAGGATGCTTGTTATATTAAAGTGAAATCATCTCCAGTGGGTTAAACCGTTGAAGATGTTTTTTTTATTTTGCTTCAACGCAGGGAAAAAAAATAAAATTTTCTTTTCGGGGGCTACTTTTCCCGTTTCATTGCTTTCCAGATATTCTTTTGTATTGACCCTATGGTAATTTTCGGGGGCTCTTTTACACATTTCGGGGGCTCTTTTGGCCATTTCCGGGGCGAAATCGCCCCGAGCCCCCGTGTATTTTTTCCGTGCTTCAACGTGCATTTCCCATAGACCTCAAGACAAGATATCCTGTGTCTGGTCTTCAATGGGTTAAATGTGTCAGCTACCGGTACATCTTCTCTGTGATTGGGGCAAGTCTCTTCCATCCCAAGGTTTTACCACATATTCAGACTTACTCACATCTTATGCAAATTGTTAAACTTTAATACCCTGATTGGATCACTACCCCTGTAGTACTATAAAGCTATCCTCTCTACCCACCTATCATCCATGCAATCTTTATTTGATAGGCTGAGCCATTAATCTCATTGAAAATAAGAAGAAGACTTGACTAATCTCTTTGCATTGTGGATTTGATCTCTTTAAACAGGACTTGATGTGTACTTTACTTCTTAGCATGATCCTAGGGCCCAGCTTTAGATTTTCCATTAAGCTCTACACACACCCATAACATTAAACACAGTTTTCAGTTCAGTGAACAGTTACATCAATGCTGCCGCTCAAAATTCTCATTTCCCCCTACGCTGCCTGTGTATGTTCCCCTACGGACACTTTTTTTCCCCTACGACATGAAGTTTTCCCCTACAAAAATCCACTTTTCCCCATACTAAACTGATGTAAGTATCCCCCTACAAAATAATCTTAGTAAATGCAAAAGATTTAAATCTTAATTGAGAAAATTGATGTGATCACTGTGATACTGTGACGTGCGCACGTTACAGTTTGCATAACTCTGGTTTCTGTGCCGAAGAAGTGACCAACTAGGACAATGGATTTACCCAAATAATGTCCACAGACAAATATACATGTACATGTATGTATACAGGATTTCTTTGAGGATTTAAGATTTTTTAGTGAAACTTGCCAGAAATTTTTTAGATACATCAAATCCTGACACTTCCCCCTACGGAACATCATTGCCCGCGTACATCAACATGTAGGTATCCCCTATAACTAGATGGATGGCTAAAATCCATTACGGTAGGGGGTTTCCTCTACCAGTGCCAACCTTGAGTTGCATGCATTAAAAAAAAATGGGTTCATACAACTTCCAGTTCTATCATGAGTATTTCATGACAATAAAAGAGATTTTTTTTCTTTGTCATGTTAGTATCATGTATCTGCTAAAGCTGTAAATCCTATTGTCACCCCAGTTGCATCTGCTATTCAGTGAACATTTAAATCTCTAATTCGACATCATTACTTTCTTTTCAGAGCAGATTTTCCCAGTCTGTAATACTGACTAGTCCGCATTAAGTTACTTTGTAGTAGCCTTTCTCTGAGCTGACTTGACAGATTAGAGAGTATTGTAACCCACTTTTCCCCCTTCTGCAACTTTTTGGCTGGTACTACTTCATGACGTTGGTTGTAACCCTCGGATTTGAATACTAGAATATTACAATCGTGCAAGACAGCATAGGATTAGGAAATAACCCAGGGTGACGGGCGATTTAGCCCTTGGCAAAGCCCAAATCGCCCCCTAAAATCCCCAAAACCCAATTCTTTGGGGCGACTATTTCCTTCAGAATCGCCCTCAGATTTGCTACAAAAAATTTCACATTTTTTTTTATTATGACATTGAAACAAAAATGAATTAAATGGTTGCTTTTATGGATGAATCAATGTTTAAAACTTCGGCAATCTTTCATTGCGTTCTTCAAATTCTGATGTGCTACGAAAAAGTAGCCCGAGTGGTAGAAAAATAGCCCCCCCCCCCAAAAAAAAAATCAGAAATAGTCCCCAAGGCTCTAATAAACATCGCCTTAAAAAATAAAAATTAATTCGTACCCTGGGTGCAAGAATAGATTTACTTCATGAAAGATCAACCTAATTTGGATGTAATTCAGACAATGAATGTATTAATTCAGAATGTGTAAAATAGATAGATTGACAGCATCGAATAGCTAGATAGATGATAGATAGATAGATAATGAGATACGGATTAGATAGATAGATAGATGGATAGACGGACATTTTAAAAATTACCATTATTGAAGGCCTAATGAAGAAAGTAAATATGAAGGGTTGCTTTATGATTTATTATGGAGGCTATTACTAGAGGTACTGAATAATGCTAAACTCTCCTTAGGCCTTCAATAATGGCCCTTTTTTTCAATTGTCTGTCCGTGATGCTTACTGATTATACTCAGATAGATAGATAGATAGATAGATAGATAGATAGATAGATAGATAGATAGATTGTAACAACAGAAGTAGAAGTATTTTCAACATTGTTATAAAAGTTACATTGTTAGAAAGGGTAAACTTTTATCCACAACTCAAGTACATGTATGTACAACACTTTCTGCCATCATGCATGAGTAGAAATTCTGTAGCTGTTTGAATGTGACACTTTTATCTGGCAGTTGACTGGATATAAAATCTGTTAAAACATACTTGACACATGAAGAGGTAAATGTTACAATTACTGTGCATTTTGCACACTCAACTGAGATTTATTATGTTGTGTTCAGCAATTGCTCACTTCATGTATCAACTTTTCAACTACAGAAACCCATCTGAGCAGCTACATGTAAATGTACCTGTGTATATAACCATAGATCCTACTGCCCCTGCCTATAGAGGCCATACTTTGGTACAGTATCTCTTGGCCAAGAAAGACAGGTTTCACTGTTCATTACAGGGTCAAACGTTCAAGAAAATATCACATAGCTACGCATGAACTTTGGTTACGAATGCTAGGTTAGTTCAATTCTGTAGTCTCCAAACGTTCAAAGAATATATCACATCTACGCATGTTACTGAACTTTGGTTACGAGTGCTAAGTTATTTCTGTAGTCATTAACTATGCTTCAAAAGATATGAATAAAACGGGATGGTTCTTTTCAATAGCTTGATCCTTACCTTGACCTTACCTTAGTCTCCCATTGTATGTCCAGACTGCTTGATTGCGTTTCAATTTCTAGTTTTGTTGAAGTCTATCTATGCCTATCATGAACTGAGAAGCACAGGTCAAACTCAAATCTAAATAATCCTTTGTCTGGTATAATGAAGTCTTGTAAAAATACTGATTACAATAGTTCCAACTTACTAAGTATGATGAGATATGTATGCATGTATGCTTGTGATTAACATCTGAATGTTTTTTCCTCTATTTTTGTTTGTTTTAGGGGAAGCGACATCTCAAATATTTAATTTTACATCAAGCTATACGTATAATCAAGATATATGTCTTGCTAAAACAGCATGTATACATATGTTTGTGTGTGTGTGTTTTCTTTTTGTTTATATAAGAGAATACACACACACACACATATATATATGCTGTTTTAGACCTGATAAAACTTCTATTTCTGCAACTCAAATTGCAATAAACCAGTTAATTAATATATTCAAGTTTTATTCACAAAGGTTGACCCTACCAACTTGAGAGCTTGCCCGAGGCTTACCTGACATACATGTAACAACTATGCAAATTAAAGTATTGAAATGTATTCATTGTGAACTGGTTTATCCCCAAGGAAGAAAAATCCAAAAATGTAAATACAGTCAACTCTGCATAAGTAGAAGTCACATAAGTCGAATAATCACCTAAGTCGAAGGTCTTTACTGGGTCCCATTCCTTTATTTTCTATTGTTTTTGACCCCTTATAAGTTGAATTTGGTCAAGTCGAAGCATTTTATTTAGTCCCAAGAAATTTGACTGAGGCAGAGTTGACTGTACATACAAAACAGACTTATTTTGGTGATTATTCCCTTCCAACTATTTTGGGCAGATCGACTGGTTTCCTAAAGCATTCAAATTTAAGGGTATTCCTTCATTGGGTGCCTAGTAACAAGCTGAATTCCATAAACTTGTTATAATGAATACATTTCAGTAATTGGAATCCAACAATTAGTTGTTGCTACATTATGACAAACAAGCCCTGGGAAAACTGTCAGCTTCTGAGCTTGTTAAAGGCAAGGTTCACCGTGACATCAAGTTGGTTTGAATAAAAGCAGAACAATGAGAGAAACATATTAATGAAAGTTTGGCGAAAATTCATCAAAGAATAACAGAGTTATGAAGTTTCAAAGTTTTGAATTTGTGACGTCACATGCGAGCAGCTCCCCATATGTCGTGCGATATAAATTCCATAAATTGCGATTTTCTCAGAAATTTTAGAATGATTTTACCTGTGCATTCAATATATTATCAGAACATTATTTCATACATGCTTCTATGAAAAAAACGCCATTCGGTTATCATGAACCATTAAAAAATGGCAATACCGAATTTATACTACATGACATATTGGGAGCTGGCTCGCATGGTGACGTCACAGAATCCAAAAACTTTGAAACCTCCAAGTAACTCTAGTGATTACACTTTGGTGGATTTTCGCCACAACTTTCATTAATCGTTTCTCTCCATTGATGATGCTGCTTCTTATTAAAACACACGCGTTGACCTCAGGGTGACACCTTGCTTTCTAAGACCAGCAACTAACCATTTCCATGCCGAATTTACACCAAGCTTTTAGGCCGGCCTAAAGCTTGGTGTAAATGTAAAGGAGGCCCGAGGCCCTCCCCGATTTGGGACCACCTCTGGAGGTAGTCTCGGGCCCGCCCGAGGTCAGCCTCGAGCCGGCCTTTATTCTGTGTAAATGGAAAGGAGGCCTCGGGCCCCCAATTTACCACGCGATGCAGCGCTGTTACGTAATACATAATCCCCAAACAATGCCCGGACCGTATACTCCCGGTGTATGTAGCGTGCAGGTAAACCGTGAATCAAACCAATCAAACCAATCAAACCAACCATCGTAAATTTGAAAAAAGACAACAAAATGAACCATTATATTCCGTTATAGCTATCCTTTTTTCTTCATACAGTTGTACGACCTACATTATGTTGTACCCACTTCAACATTACACGATATGAAAAAAAAAATGCTGTTTACTTCAGAGTCTCATTCCAACATTTTTTTTAATCGACTCTCTTACGAGGGACTACATGTATAAGTGCAACGTGTATATTGATGTTGTGCAAGAAAAAAATCCTGCTTTCTTTTACATCTAATGATAGGGAGACACAATGCAGCGAGTTTTGGAAAGGCCTATTATTTGGTGTAAATGCACAAAATTGCGGGCCTCGGGCCCCCAATTTAGGCCGGCCCGAGGCCGGCCTTTTGGTGTAAATCGGGCCTTTGTTTAAAAGGTATACTGCATAAAATTTGAACGTTTTTAGACCCGATTCACACCAAGCTTTAGGCTGGCCTCGAGCTTGGTGTAAATGCAAAAAGGCCCTCATGATTTGGGACTACCTCTGGAGGTAGTCTCGGGCCGGCCTAAATCCGGTGTAAATGGAAAGGAGGCTTTGGGCCCCCAATTTACCACGCGATGCGGCGCAGTTACGTAATACACAATGCCAAAACTCGCAAACTAACTTCCAGTGTATGCATAGCGTGCGGGTAAACAGTGAATCAAACCATAATCAATCCACCTCAATTTTAAAAAAGACAACAAAACATATGTACTATTACATCCGTTAGGTATCTTGTTTCTTTATACTGTTGTTACGAACTACATTATGTTGTATCAACATCAAGATTACACAATGAAAAATTGTTGTTAACTCTACAGTCTCATTCCAACATTTTTTTTTTAATTAACTCTCTTACGAGAAACTTGTGTAGGGATGTTATACGTGCAACACGTATAACAAATTGCACACGAAAGAAATATACTGCTTTGTTTTACATCAATGACAGGGAGACACAATGGGGCGAGTTTTGGAAAGGGGACCTCTAGGCCGGCCAAATATTTGGTGTAAATGCACAAAATTGCAGGCCCCAGGCCGGCCCTTTGGTGTAAATTGGGTCTTAGTAAACCAGGCTATAAAGAGCAGGAGTGATGATGTAAAACTGGTTCAAAAATATGTGGGGGCAATCGCCGAACAAACTCAGTGCTACCAAGGAGGTACTAGGCAGCTCTCCTATTGGCAGAAACAACCAGCTGTGATGTGATACACCTGGTTCCACCATTGTCCACACATATTTTTGAACCAGAGTGACATCACACTTCAGTACTCTATTGGCTCAGAAGTGCATGTTCTTCGTAACTTGCACCTGTGTATAAAGGCTGTATGAGCCTCCTTGAACCTTTGATAGGGCCCAATGACTCCTGTGAACAAGGTATTTTGGAAGCTGCTGCCTTTAGTCAAGATTGTTCCAAGTTACAGTTATTTTGGGTCATTGTCCTTTGGTGACTCAGGTTCAAATTACAGCTCGTACAGTTATTCCTGCTTTGTGATGAGGAAGTAAAAGCAGTTATACTACATACATGTACACCTCACCATAAAGGGCAGAATAGACTACATTCATTGTCTACTCTCCTTTCCCTCCACACACACCAGGGCTTGTAGGATTATCCTAGCCTGCCTATTGTTTGCTGTCGGATTAGTGGAAAAGGATTGTCCCCAGTTATCTCTTTTGTTTGCCTCTTGATTATTGGGAGTTATTTTAATCTAGATCTTCTCTGTTATGTAACACATAATTATGTGGGAAAATCCACAGTCTTGGCAAGTACTTAGCTTGGTTTGGAGCAGAACATTATTCAGTGATTGATATGCATATTTCATTTATTAATATCTGGAGCTGTTCAGTACACCAAACATTATTTATTTAAATGTAATGAATTGTTCTGATCACAATTTTTCTTCACATGTTATCTTGAAATACATTTACCGTCTCTTTTCAGAATCATATTATGCATAATACTACATTACACATGCCATGGTTTCCCCATAGTAGGGTACATTTCCTGTTCAGTGGGTATACTCCATTAAAATATTTCTTAGCTTTGTTATAAATCAAAATTTATTTCTGTTATATCTCTTTATTTGCCCATTTTTAAAGTGAACAACATGTTCAATTCAGGTTACCTATAAATTCAGTTTGCAGTTTTGGCACAACATGCACACTTCTTTCATGCATAGAAGGTATGAAAGACTTGCTGGACCTATGAAAAGGTATAATATTGAAAAATGGATTAAATGGAATGAGTAATTCCGTTACTCATTGTCTTCAAGTGCAATTTATTGATCTCTGCAAATTGACTAATAAAGCAATATATACCGGGCAAGAACATAGTAAACCCCATAGGAATTATCAACCAGGTGTCCCCCGGGGGGGGGGGGGGGGGGGAGGGGGCACTCGACATACAAAGTGATACCATGTGCCGCCGGCACCAAATATCGAAAATCGGGGCTCTGGAACGGGCTTGAGCGAAAAATGGGGGTCTCTGGAACTGGAGCTAATTCTTCAGAAAACCTCAAAATGCTATGCTCTGGAACTGCACCGACATACAAAGTGATACCTATGTGCCGCACCAAAATCGAAAATCGGGGGCTCTGGAACGGGCTTGAGCGAAAAATGGGGGTCTCTGGAACTGGAGCTAATTCTTCAGAAAACCTCAAAATGCTATGCTCTGGAACTGCACCGTGGCGAAGTACCGGCGCGCCAAGCTGAAATGGCAATGCTCTGGCTCAGCCGCGCCGCTTTGCAAAAAATCAGAAGCGGAACGGCAAATTTGGGGGTCTCTGGAACTGGAAAAATCAAAATTTTTCGGTGACTTCTGAAATTGAGATGCTCTGGAACGGAAATTTGGGCTGAAAATGGGGGTCTCAACGGCGGCACATACGTATCACACAATTATACTAAGTGCCCCCCCCGAGGGTGTCACCCTAGGCAATGGGTTAATGGGTGAAAATGGTCCTGCAATACCTACCCCAATATGCATAGATCACTGTGTTAACATTGGAAAGAGTCTTGATGTTTGCAATCCTGTTACCAGATTTTATGAGCTCACAATGCTATAGAATCAACAGGAGCTAGAGGATCTTTACCTTCCTGGATTTATTTCAGTACAAGTTAGCTTTACAGTGTGGCCACTGTATTATAGGTACATGTAGGTTTGCTGCTTTGGAGAGGTGGCTGCAAAACATGATTAACTAATATGTTTTTCATCTTATTCACGTAAAGACATTTGTAAACATTGTAAAAAAAATAAATAAAAATTGTCAAACTGTAATATCTGACAGGTACATGATAATGTTTGAATGGACAATTACTGTAGAACATGTAACTCTCAGACATTTTTGTAATGATTTATGCTGTCACAAGCAAAATATGTAGACAAGTAATGGCCACAAAAATTATATACCAAAGCAGTCTATGGGAGAAAACTTGAGTGGCTACTCAATCTCATTGATTTTCACTTTTAAAAAGCACTTAATGATCATTTTGAACTGCATTTTTTTTCAGGGCATTATTTTAGACATGATCAGAGATACTAATAGTATAGAGCTTAAGTAGCTCATAAATATTAAACCAGAAACACTGTTAAACGATGCCATTATTGTTTCCATGTTAAGTTGAATGGGGTTAAAATAATTCAGGACTTGATCTTATCAGGGGCCCCTCGACCCATTGGGTCTCCAGAATTGCTACCGGCTCCTTAGAAATGTGTTGAAAAATCCAGCCTGCTCCTTAAGTTTTTGCCTTAAGGCTCAACTGGATTGTTACCAAGGGAAATATGGCTCCCCAAAATTCAATTTGGCTCCCTAAATAAGTCCCTGAGGAGCCCGGCTGGCTCCCTAAGAAAAGAAGTAAGGTCAAGCCCTGAAATTGGAAACACTGGCCGTCTGACTAGGACCCCATGTACACCAAGCTTTAAGGTTGGAGTAAATGCAAAGGAGCCCCGACGCCGGACCCAATTTGGGACCACCTCTGAAGGTAGTCTCGGACGTTGGTTAATTTTTCTCATTATACATTTGTTACAAACTGCATTATTTTGCATCAACATCGACATACAAGATATGAAATTTACTATTTACGTCATAGTTCCATTCCAACATTTTTTTGTTCATATTGACTCTCTTACGAAAAACTTTTGTAATCCTGTTGATCATTTGGAGATATACAGTGTGTATCCAAAAAAAAGTAGACACTTAAAAAAAAAATTTTTCACAAAAATTTCATGAGATTATTTTTTTATATGAATATTTTACCTGGGATCTAAGCTATTTGATGACACTGTTGGTATTGAAAGTATTTCATGCATGAATGAGAACAACTTACTATTTTCACTTTTTAAAAGCACTAAATAATCATTTTGAAATACAATTTTTTCTTTTTGAGACCTTAACAAAGACACTGGTAGCATGAAGAATCATGTAGCTCAGATTTTGTTAAGTGGAAACAATGCTATACAATGCCTTTAATTATAGGGAGACACAATATGGCGAGTTTTGGAAAGGGGGCCTCTTGGCTGGCCTATTGGCTGGCCTAATATTAGGTGTAATTGCAGAAAATTGCGGGCCCTGGGCCTCCAATTTAGGCCAGTCCGGCCTTTTGGTGTAAATCGGGTCATAGACGTGTACAAGTAGATAGCAGATTAGCCCTCAGAATGCAAAGGGTTTACTTCAGCTCCAAAGTTTCTGCATTGCGGATTTTCCGCGGAAATCACAGAATTTGAGGTAAAATGCGGAAACAGCATTTTAAACAAAATATCACACCTAAACCCCCCCCCAAAAAAATTATTGAATAAAACTAAACTATCTTACCAAAGAGATGCCTTATAAAGCCAAAGAAGTCATGCTTTACCTATAAACATATCCCCAAACCCCGCTGGGCCTAATAAGCTTGATGTGATTTATAAAAAAAAAATATATATATATATATTATATAAAAAAAAATAATAATAATTCAACTCAGAAAATTACAAAATCACAATGCGGAAAATAATGGAATTCAACAGTTGTAGTATGAAGAACGGAATTTGACATTGTAAAACGGAAAATGTTTGGCTTTAGGTTAACTCACTGAAGAAGATGGACAGGATGTCTCATTCTGACATCTACTGTAGATAGAGAATGAGTATTTAGAACCCCATTCAGATAGCCCAAATTCGCCAGCTCTGCTACTCCTCCACTTTCTGTCTGAATGGTTCAAGCCGGCGAAAAGGAGTATAAATTATATAATTTATATAAATATTACGCCCGCTCTGAGCTCGCTCTGAAACACTTCCCGAGGTGCTTTAGAGCCGGCGAAAAGGAGTAGCTGATACGCTCCACCTTCTGTCTGAATGAGTAAAGGCCACCGCACACTTCACGATTTTCCGTCGCACGACTGACCGATTTGGATCTGAAATAAATTAGCGTGTACGAAATAAAAGTGTTTTTTTAAATTTTGGATCAAAGTCAGTCAGTCGTGCGATGGAAAATTGTGTAGTGTGTGGTGGCCTTTAAGCTGCCTCTGCTACTCGTTGCACAGTGATGCATGCAGAGTTCACCAACATCCGCACCGAAAAACAAAAGACAATCGCGCGTATATGATATACACTTCCTTTTCTGGTATCGCAAGGCGAGTAGCGACTCCACCTTTCTGGTTGCTGTGTGAATGCTTTAAGACGGCGAAAAGGCGTAGCTGCTATGCGAATTCTGGGCTATCTGAAGGGGGTCATCGGAACTTTTCAAGACCGCTCTGGCCGCCGCAGCTACACCTTTTTCTATCTGAATGGGGTTATAGTAGAGCAAAGTCTACTGTTTTCATTGCTTGTACATTGCAATATTCCAAAAGCTGATTTCTGTGAACATCCTGGGTTCAGGATTCTAAATTTAAATCCAAAACCACAAAACCTTTAATCCCAGATATAGTGCTGGATTGTGAATACAATAGGTAGGCTAAACAATCGACAAAGGCGATTAAACTTGGATTATCTATCACCAAGGATTTGGCCCTGCCAGAATAAATCCATTGGTGTATAGTCTGTAAAAGAATAAAATTTCCCTGAAATTGCCAATTGAAATATTGAAAAGGAAGAATAGCATTTGGATCAGTTGATAATACCTCAAGAACCAAGCTAGTTGAGATGATACACCCACTGGGGTGATTGGCATATCTTGACTAGGACCCCTGTTACACCATAGATACTATAAAAGGAGGTATCTCTGGTTACGCAGACTGAGACCCCGTTTACAGTGCGCGAAAGGCCGGCCTCGGGCCGGCCCGAGGCCGGCCTTTCGCCCACTGTAAACGCACCAAAATCGAAATGCGGTACCAAATGCGGGGCCGGCCCGAGGCCGGCCTGTTGTCACTGTAAACGCAAGCGGGCCCAAATGCGGGGCCAAAACCACTCCACCGTACTGATCAACTGTTTTATCAATCAATCAATCTATCTATCTCTCTATCTTTCTGTCTATTTTCCACCTTTCTTTCTATCTTTCCATCTTTCTATCTGTCTTTCTATTTATCTTTCTATCTTTATAATATCTGTCTTTCTATTCTATCTTTCTATCAATTTTCTCTCTTTCTTTTTATCTATCTTTCTTTCTATCATGTCTATCTTTTTTTCCATCTATCTTTCTATCTTTCTCTCTATTTTTTATCTTTCTTTCTTTCTTTTAATATATCTTTCTTTCTATCTAGCTTTCTTTTTATCAGTCTTTCTAGCTATCTTTCTTTCTATTTCTTTATGTCTATCTTTCTATCCATCCTGCCATCTTTCTATCTTTCCTATCTTTCTATTTATCTGTCTTTCTATTTATCTTTCTATCTTTATAATATCTGTCTTTCTATTCTATCTTTCAATTTTCTCTCTTTCTTTTTATCTATCTTTCTTTCTATCATGTCTATCTTTTTTTCCATCTATCTTTCTATCTTTCTCTCTATTTTTTATCTTTCTTTCTTTCTTTCTTTCTATCTTTTTATCTATCTTTCTTTATTTCTTGCCATCTATCTTTTTATCTGTCTTTCTATCTATGTTTCTACCTTTCTTTCTATCTTTCCATCTATCCCATCTTTCCATCTTTCCATCTTTTTATCTATCTTTCTATCCTATCTTTCTATCTTTCTTTTAATATATCTTTCTATCTTTCTTTCTATCTTTCTTTTTATCAGTCTTCTAGCTATCTTTCTTTCTATATCTTTATATCTATCTTTCTGTCCATCCTGCCATCTTTCTATCTGTCTTTCTATCTATCTTTATAATATCTGTCTTTCTATCCTTTCTTTATATCCATCCTGCTATCTTTCTATTTTCTATAATCCTTTCTATCTATCTGTCTTTCTATCGATCTTTCTATCTTTATAATATCCATCTTTCTTTATCCTTCTATCTTTTTTCCATTTGTCTTTGTATCTGTCTACCTATCTTTCTTTTTATCGTTCTTTCTTTATATCTATATTTCTTTCTATCTATCCTTTCATCTATCTATCTTTATTTCTTTCATCTATCTTTCTATCTACCTATCTTTCTATGTGTTTATTTATATCTAGCTATTGTACGTGTGTGTGTGTGTGTTTGCTAGTTGTGCGCCCTGATGACGATGTGACGGAAAACTTTACTGGGGCCGGCCCCAGGCTGCACTGTAAACGCACAAAAATGCGGGTCCGAGTACCCCAAGTTAGGCCGGCCTCGGGCCGGCCCGAGGCCGGCCCTTCACTGTAAACGGGGTCTGAGATGGCCAGCCGCCCTCAGGCCAGCCTCTGGACCATCCTCCCAGTGACAAGGCTTACTTTTTCACCCCTTATATGCGAATGTTTAGTCTGGCTTCCAGACGTTGAGATTAATCCATCCTATATTAATAAGGAAACTGTTATGCTCACTCCTCAGCCAACTGCTTTGACTCGACTACTCGCATGGTACGGGTGCTTCGCACCCGCACTGCTACTTGGAGGGAGAAAAAGTTGCAGGATCTGGAACTGAGACTAGCGAATGTTGTAATTTTGCACATTCATACAATTAGATTCAACAATCGCAATAATTATTTTTCTCTGTTACGTTTGTACTAGAAAAGCTAACAAATGGCCATAATGCTTACATGTAAGCAACATCTATAGAATAATTTCCAGTATCAATGGTGAAATAAGGAAAGCAACATTTAAAAGAAAATATCAAAATAACAATCGTCATTATTTTGCCCTCAGATTTAATTCAGAGTTGACAAAGAGTTAACAATTATGTGTTCAGATTTTCTTTGCTAAGTTTAAACTTCAACTTTGTGCATTAAATTTTCTACGAGATCAAGCTTCAAGTCCAGCCGTTACAAATTTGTATTCACACACACTGCTCATTCTATCTTCTCGTGCTTGACTTTGAGCCTGTAACATTGTTAACCTTCTACCAGTCTACCACCCATGTGCGGCATTAGTAATCACATATTCTGGAAGTTTCAGCTGCTAGTAAAATCTGGAAATTTGGTGGCGTGCATGGATGCAAGTGTGAATTTTGTGAAATCCAACATTGCGAAGTTTGGCGATTTACGCAGCT
>JZLH01S0601065.1:55805-70854 GCA_001188425.1 Eucidaris tribuloides
TGATGCAACATTTATGTGTAAAGGGGTAAGAAATTCACTAAAACCTTGTTTTATACATATGTATTGCACCATGAATCTACATACTAAACGCATAAAGCAGCATATACATGTAGACTGGCATCATACATGCCTCAGCTGCATTCAGCCCCATGTGTGATTGTAGGCTCAGGAGCTTTGCCATTAGATGATATTGAAGGAGCTCCTATAGAATTTAATCTGGAATAAAGTAGACTTCCAGATGGAATTTTAGATTAGGGATTAGGAATTTTAGATTCGGAGGATTATAAGTTCTAGAATGGAAGTCTCCTCTCTGTATTTGGGTGGGGATTAGTGATTTGGGATTGGCAATGCACATTGAGATTATGCTTGCTAAAAGCCAGGAGCCTGCAAAAAGAAGGGTGAAAAAATGAAAAGGGGGGGGGGGGATAAATGAGAACAAATGATATGTGGTAAAGGAAATAAAAACAGCTTCATTAAATGAGTATGCATGGAGGCTTAAACATGTAGATATTGGAGATTTGAAGATTAAAGGGATTAAATACTGCAACTAGAATTATTTAGCCCAAATCAAAGACGCTGATTTGAAGCAGATTATTATATTTGTGTGCATGTTTTAGAAGAGTGCCTGAATTATATATGTAGGGAAATAGAGTATCAAGAATAGAGTATGAAATTAAATGCACATAACATCTACATGTATGATACAAAAAGCCTAGTTCTAATTTTCATGATCACTTAAGATTCAATTTCAAGTCTCAATTTATTTGAATATTGAAGCCTGTGATTTTATATGCATGTGAACAAATATGTATATTTATTTGATAACAGCAAAATACATGTAGATGTAAGGGCATTTAGGGACAGTGATTTTCCGTTTCAAGGAAAGGCTTTTTCCATTTCCAAAAATCTGAAATTCCATTTCAACTTGTCTGAAAAATGGAAATTCCGTTTTACCATAGACTTTGTATACATCACGAAAAATGACAATTCCGTTTACATAAAACTTGAAACAAATATTTCTCATTGTTTTTGTGTTTTTGTGTCAACTTTTTTCTAATATTTGTTCTGAGTTTCATATTTTTTCCTTTCAAAAAGTACAAATTTGGAAAAAAAAAAGAGGTTTCTATGATTTTCCATTTGAAAACTCATTTTCCATTTCAAGTTGTGATTTCCGGAAATTCCGTCCGTTTTCTGTTATCGCGGAAAATCACTGTCCCTAGGCATTACATACAGTAGCTTGTCTCAGTGGCTTATTTGAATTTAAAAAAAAAAAGAAATTGGTGTCTCATGTGACAAACATGAAAAAAAAATCAAATCTTGATTTTTGCCATGTTTTGGAAAGTATAGAAAAGAAAAATAATAAAATCCTAGGTGTTTTAGTGTATCAAATGATGGATTGATACATATTCTATCAAATCAACCACTTTTTCCACTGATGGGGAAAATGTTTTAGGTTGATAGAAAAACAAATGATTCAACGAAAAAAAAACCATAACAGGGGACATAGAGGTCATGTGTCACCCTGATAGATACAAAGGAGGGTGGAGAAAACGTACAAGAAGATGAACATAAAGACATTTTTTTTATAGATTTAATAGAAGCTATATCTGTGTCATACATTCTTTTTATTGTATTTTTTTTATTATATCAATGAGCAAATCAATGCTAGAGTTTAAAAAAACCTTGTACTGTATATCTCAAAGAATAGATGTTCACCCTGTACCTGTAACAAATAGGAAAGCCTTCTTTTAAAGATTGTGTCAGGGATGTGCAAGTCCATTACTTCCCTTCATTATCAATACCAAACGGTATTTTAGTACTTACAAATGGTGTGTTGAAAGTTGGAGATCCATACGTCATGAATTTGTTGTTTTATGAGAAAAAGTAATATCGACATGTTACCAGAATGTTGTTCTTTCCGTGAGTTTCAATTTTGCTCAAACTGCGAATCGCGGTTATCGGAGCGCACTGATTGGTTAAACGTCTAACCTCCGCACGACCATTTGCTAACGGTTGATCGGATAATTTCGGAACAGCACGAGCACATTTGACGTCGCAGATTTTTGAAATTGCTTCTGAGTAATTTGAAAAAGGATGAAGTTTAACCGTCCAGATTTTCACCAAAACTCAATATTTTACCCAAAGTCTCTATGAGAGGTGTTTATTATATTAATCTTCACATTGGATATGATTTCAGCTGATTTCATTCATTAAGGTGTTTTTTGACGTGCAAATGAATGACACAATCTTTAAGCCATCAGCAGTGGCGTGGCTCGCATTTTGGAATAGAAAACAAAAATTTGAACAGAACAAAAACTGGCTTCCTTGCTACAAGATAGTGTAGGCTATTTTCACCCATACTGACTGTTCAGAGTCACAAGGCCACTGGAAAATATTTTTCACATAGATTTTGTTCATGTGACTTGGTCTGAGGCCAAGGCCAGCAAAATCTGGCCTCAAGGCCGGTCTCGACTCCGTCCCTGTCAGAAACTCATACAAGTGAGGTACTTTATGGGCCCTGGTTACATTGGCATGATCTCAGAACTGGTTTGACCCTTCACTCGTGTGGTTTCACCGCTGTCGCACAGGCTATCTTACAATCTGTAGAGTAGTGGTTACCACCAGTAACATTTTTGTGTGGTTATACTGCATTGAACTGGTCTGAGAACGGTCTCAGACCAGCTATAGTCTGTCAAAAACTCTTTCCGAATGTCTTTATACCCCTGCCAAATGAAGTTTGAAGGAAGTATAGGAATCAGCGTACGGTTGGTCTGTCCATTGCAAGTCTTGCCCCCGGATCTTGCCGTCTACTTCCTCAATTTTTGACCGATTCTCGACATGAAATTTGGCACACATGTTGATTTTGGGGTGAAGATGTGCAAGACACACTTTTCACATGTGTGGGAAACTGCATTGCCATGGTAATGGCATATTATGGCAAAACTCAGGTAAAAATCTTGTAGATCAAACTACTTCCACAGTTTTTGACCAATACTTGTGAAATTTGGCACAGACATTGATCTTGGGGTGAAGATGTATATTTTTTCGCATTTGTGGGAAACCGAATTGCCATAATGATGGTAATGGTATATTATGGCAAAAATCAGGTAAAAATCTTGTGGATCAAACTACTTCCTCAGTTGTTGACCAATACTCGTGAGATTTGGCACACACATGAGTCTTGGAGTGAAGATGTGCAAAACCCATTTTTTTAATGTGTCAGAGACTGTGTAGCCATGGTAACGGCATATTGCAATAAATCTGGTAAAAATCTTGCGGATCAAACTACTTCCTCAGTTTTTGACCAATGTTCACAAAATTTGGGACAAACATTAGTCTTGGTTTTAAAATGTGTAGGACATTGTTTGAATGTGTCCAAAAACTGCATTTCCATGGTAACGGCATATTGTGGTAAATAATCAGGGACGTGATGGGCTGGGATATTAATCACCTTTAGTGATATTTCTAGTTATTTCTTGTGTGTTCTGTTTTTAGAGCTACCCAGCTAGGGAGAATTTGTTTGTTTACTAGACAAATGAGTTCAGCTTATTCCAAAGATAAGCCTTTTCATGAGTCCACATCAACAACAAAATCATTTACAAAATAAAGTGGTTATGAAACCTGGGCTTCTTTATGTTTCATAATAAATCAATTTGCATCAAAAATATAGATATAAAGGAAAGAGATTGAGAGACAAAAGCATAACAGGAGTTATAAATAAAGTAGATGCTAATTTTAATTTGGTCTGTGGGAGATGTTGCTTACGATAGGCAGGACAGTGTGATAAACATCTTATTTGCAGCTTTTATGAGTGTTTATCATCCTTAACTTGTGCATAGACATGAGGAACAACAACAACAAAGCTAGAAAGCATAGGTACACACATGTGCATGGGCTTTCACAAACAAAAATACATGTAACTGATTGGTTGCAGAGATTATCTACTTAAAATTTCATTTGTCGAATCTGGGGATTGTTTTCAGTGGTAACAAAAGTGAGTGAATGGTTACCATGGTGTGATAGAGTGTGAGTGTTCTTAATCCATGTGGGATGAAGTCTATTTTGCTTTGGCCGTGAGTGTGCTCGCTTGCGTCATAAGTAGTTACAAACATATGTGTGTGCATTATACATGACTTTACCCCTCATTAATTCTGATGTTCAAAGTGGTGTGTTATTGCTAACTGTAAAACTGCTAGTTGTTTGTCAACATTTTGAGATAAAAGAATTTTTAAACCCAGTCTACAAAAAGCCAGTGACTTATTTCATGCATACAAGAGATGGGCTAAAAAACAATTACGTTTATTTTGCCTTCCACTATAATTACAACTTGTAGGTTGTCTGGCAGAAAGACCCTAGCATATGTTCCCGGCAGAAGGGCCTTAACAGTAAATGTTCACTAATTTGAGAAATATTGCCTTATTTGATATTTGTACTTTAAACAGACTGACAGAAGGATCTAAAAATATCAGGTTACTTTGATTTCTTGTGAAAAGAGTTTAAAGGTATTGGCTAACATTTACCACAGTTAAAAAAATCTGAGCCGCATGATTCCCCATGCTACCAGTGTCTTTGATGAGGTCTAAAAATGAAGCCCTGAAAAAATTGTATTTCAAAATGATTATTTAGTGCTTTAAAAAAGTGAAAATCGTAAGTTGACCAGATTCACTTGCCCATTTCCTCCCATAGACTTACTGTGTGTACACCTAGGTTAATAAAACTCGCTCTGAGTTTTATTGTTTATTCATGTATAACTTGCCATTGGCAGTGTAACTTTCCAAACTTTTGTATTCTAGTGTGTTTATTTGTCCATTTGAACACTACTTTGTAACTCAGATATCAAAGTTTGACAATTTTTTAAATTGAAGCTCCACAATGTTAGCCTTTCACTTTAATGGTTTTCAAGTTAGAGACAATAAAATGTTAAAGACACTATATAACACTGTGGAAGACCCGTTTAAAAAATTGTCGAACTTTGCTATCTGACATATCTGACAGTGTTTGAATGGACAAATAAACACTCTAGAACACAAAAGTTTGGACAGTTATGCTGTCATTAGTACAATATGTGCAGATACAAATTGACACATTAATTTTATATCGGGCGATAGGAAATTCTGCAACACAGCAGTCTATGGAGAAAAGCTGGAATGGTCTCTCAATGATTTTCACTTTTTTAAAGCACTAAATGATTGTTTTACACTGCACTTTTTTCAGGGCTTCATTTTTAGACTGTATCAAAGACACTAGTAGCATGGGGAATCATGTAGCTCAGATTTTTTAAACTGGAAACATTGTTATACAGTGCCTTTAAGGCCCTTCTGCTGGGAACATATGTTAGGGCCCTGCTGCTGGACAACGGACAAATTACATTTGTCAAAGGCAGAGTTAATGATTTGCTGATCTAGGTTACCGCTTTTGTTCAGATTTGTGCAAGAAAGAGAGATAAAAATATGGTGTTCAAAATATTAGGGTCATACGATATACATGTACATAACTGTATTCAAAAATAAACAATAGGCTAAGGCCGTTTGCTCAACTGGCATGTGTAGTATATTCTGGATTTCAGACGCTGGCTGTACAGGTAGCTTTCAGCGGCTAATTGTTAAATTGTGAAGAATTCACCTGTTTCTGCATAGCTGAGGCTATTTGGCACTAGGGTATTCATTCAAAAATACACATAGGCCTACTATAGTCTATAAGTACAGTATGTCGATCATCAACAATAGTACGTGGAAAAGCATTCTCATTGTTTAGTAAGATATGACCAAATAATACTAAATCAGCAAATTTAGCTCTTAACGTGCCAGAGAATTTAAACCTCTATGGACTTAATGTATTATGTGGTGCAGATCAGTGACTTTGGCTTGGTAAGAGTTAAGACTAGGAATGATATGCACAAAAATATCTTCAATTCTTCATATTACAATGCACAAAACTGTTTGTCCCATAATTTCTCCATTCTGGTTTCCCTTCATTATTTTGTCCCACTATTAAATGTTAAGTTTAAAATTATGTTCCTGATTTGACACGCATGATACTGAAACATCACTCACCTAATACATCATCTTTTCTTAATGTTTATTTGAAGGTTAACCCTCCCCCCCCCCCCACCACACACTCACACATTATGTTTTCATGGTAGGTACATCGGATGTTTGAAATAACTATCTGGCATAATAAAATAATGACTCCCATGTAATAACAATATCGCTTGTAGAATAAACTCATAAATTTTAGTGTTGCACGACTTCAGCATTTTAGAGAGTCGACTAGTCGCCCACCAATAGTCGCGACTCCGACTATTAGTCGACTATCGGTGTTCAACGTCATTGTGTTCAAGATTGGTGGTGTGGGGTGCATGGGTGTCGCAGTCGGAGTCGCACAATTATACGGCAACATATAGCATTGCACGATTATAGGCTGATCCAAGTACATTTTGGTAGTTCTGTTTGATTTGCGATCGAAGAGAGATAGGGGATTCATTTCTGCCACAAAATGGTGGATAAATGATTGGTAGTTCTGTTCAATTTTTACGTCTTTTGACTCAGTTTTTAATACAAATTAACATGTAATAAAAAGTCGACTATTGCGTTCCGATAGTCGGAGTCGCGACTCCGTGTAGGCAGTCGCGACTACGACTTTTCGCGACTTAGTCGTGCAACACTAATAAATTTGTCTCTTAATTTTGTCAAATATTGCTGTAGGTGTAATGCAGGTCAGAAACTGGAAGCCCTTGCCCTTTTCAGCTATCAGCGACAATCAGCAGTCGACGGTGGGGCAACTGTTTGGCGACCTCCTCTCCCACATTACCCTTAAGATCTCTATACTATCAAGGTGAGTCTACACTTCAGAAATTTAGAATCGTGTCTTGGGAGCAAAACCGAGTCCAGGCCCGCTTCCCAACCCCCCCCCCCAAAAAAAAAAAAATAAATAAATAAATGAAAATTACCCTGTTGAAGACTAGACATGAGATACATGTATCTTGTCATGAGGTCTATGGAAAATTGGAAATGTGTGTCAAAAGCAAAATTAAACCGTCTTCAATGGGTTAAGGAAGTGTCTAGGTAGCGGAGCCAGTCCAGGCCGGGTTCCAATAGAAATTAAAAATCACATCTTGGGAGCGGAACCAGGTCCAGGGTCTGAAAAACAATTTAGGAAGTGTCTTGGTAGCGGATCCAGGTCCAGGGTCCTATGTACAATTTAGGAAGTTTTTTGGTAGTGGATCCAGGTCCAGGGTTCTGAGAGAAATTGAAAATCATGTCTTGAGAGGGGAATCAGGTCTAGGGTACCAAGAACAATTTAGGAAGTGTCTTGGTAGCGGATCCTTGTCCAGGGTTACGAGAGAAATTGGAAATCATGTCTTGGGAGTAGAACAAGGTCCAGGGTCTTAAGTACAATTTAGAAACTTAGTTTTTGGTAGCGGATCCAGGTCCAGGGTATCAAGAACAATTTAGGAAGTGTCTTGGTAGCGGATCCTGGTCCAGGGTTACGAGAGAAATTGGAAATCATGTCTTGGGAGCAGAACCAGGTCCAGGGTCCTAAGTACAATTTAGGAAGTTTTTTGGTAGCGGATCCAGGTCCAGGGTTCTGAGAGAAATTAAAAATCATGTCTTGAGAGGGGAACTAGGTCTAGGCTACCAAGAACGATTTAGGGAATGTCTTGGTAGGGGGTCCAGTTCCAGGGTTCTGAGAAAAATTGAAAATCATGCATTGGGTGCAGAACCGGGTACCAAGAACGATTTAGGTAGTGTCTTGGTAGCTGATTCAGGTCTGGGTTCTGCAAGAATTAAAATTTATATCTTGGTAGCGGATCCAGGTCCAGGGTTCTGAGAAAAATAAAAATCATGTTTTGGGTGCAGAACCGGGTCCAAGGTACCAAGAACGATTTAGGAAGTGTCTTGGTACATGTAGCTGATCCAGGTCCAGGGTTCTGTTAGAAATGCAAAACTGGGCCTTGGGAGTAAAATCAAGTCTAGGTTCACAAGCTATGAGTTCTCCCTTTTTCCCAGATAGGGAAATGTCAGAAACGTAACTCTACTCAGGGAAAAGTCAGGGAATTTTAAGAAATATCACTTCACTGAGAAAAAAGTCAGGTAATTTGAGTAACATCACTGTACTAAGGGAAAAGTCTGGAAATTTGAAAAACATATCTCTACTAAGGAAAAGTCTGGGAATATACAAATTATATCTGTGGTATATTTCTTGCATACAGTAGGTACTTTGTATGCACATGTACCTGTGCATTTCCTGAACAGCAAACACAGAAAATTTCCTGCGTGAATTATCATCTCCTTTTCTTCTTCTTTTTTTTTTTGTTTTGATTTGCTTTTTCTCTTTTTTTTTCTTTGCCTTTCAGGGGTATATTATGCATGATGTGTATTGTAGGCTCACAATTAAGATAAGGAATGGGATAAGGATTGAGTAAGCGCAAGCTGATTAATAGGTCAGGTTTAAGGATAGACATGTGGATAGTGTTACTCGTATCACATTCTGTGAAACTATATGTAGGATTAGAACAGGATTAGAATTAAGGAAGTTTTAGGGTTGTGTTTCAGAAGTAGCGGATTTGGAAAAAAAAATGCTTCCTCGACAGCCAACAGGGAAATCAATGTTTTTGTCATTCTTTTCATAGTTTGTTATTGTTGCCGATGCAAAGCAGTCAATCTGTGGTAAATACCAAGATGTTGAGAAAATGTACAGTGTGTCTCAAAAAAATTGTCCAAGTGAAAAGCACCCTCTTTGGCAATGGGAAAATACTTTTATGACATGATGCTTCATCAAAGTTAAGGGTACAATCTTAGCTTTCAAATGCCGTTTGTTGTATTCAATTTGCTTGTGTTAATCTTGAGATATGTTTAGTTAACGACAAACTGGTAAAATCACAATTGTGCCACTTTTACTACACTCAATGATAGCATCAGGCCATTTTCCCTAGTAAAAGTGGCACAGTTGATTTTGCCCTTCCAGGCTTCCACCTTCTTCAAGTTCTTGCCTCATCCTGACTTTATAGCCAGTCATCAGTTCTGGTGTTATCTGCTGGATAGAAAACAGACACTTCTAAAAGATTGTAGGTACACAATAAAGGTGAAAAAATTGTGTCTTCGCTCACGTGAAATAAAGGGGAACATTTGTTGAGACTATGATTTTAACAAAGTTAATGATGTGGGACTGTAAGTAATGCTCCAGCAACTCCAGATGTACTACTTGTAAGTCGTTTTAATTCAATTTATATACATGTATTTCCACACATCATAAAACTAATACAAATATACAATATAATATAATTTTCCTTTGGTTAGTCATTATTTGGTTGTAAACGCACAAGGTAATTTTATCACTATGAGCTACATTTTATTTCTGTTATAAGCAGATTCTGCATTTATTTCCCCAGCCTTATCCATTGTGGTGTTGCATTTCGCATGAAAAGTTTAGAGTGTCACATGTGACCTTCGAGCCTGCGTTTAACTCTGTTTCCACGTCTGAGTATTTGGTATTGTAGAGGCAATAGCCTGGATGTGTCAATTTCACAATCACACATTCCTGAAATTATCAAACCATGTTTAAAATGCCAGAAACATTCTCACACCCTGGTAGAATATCAACATGACTTGGCATGTGATGGTTATACTAACTGTATGTTGTACGCCTGAAATTATGTGTGTATGTGTGTGCAGCACTTGTTGTTTGTGTGTGTGTGTATGTGTGCAGTGTTGTGTCTACACAACTTGAAGGAGGTAAAAAAGTGCAAGTACATGTAAATGTCTCTACATCTCAATGACAATGAAAAGCAATGATCAGTAAACATGTACATTGAAAAAAAAGTTTAAGTAGGAGTAGTTTGTAATATGGTTCTGACTTCTGGACTCATTTACAGAGTTGTACTGAACACCAAGCGATCTCATGAACATTGCTCTAATTACACTTGTTGATAGCTTACAGTAGATTTGTCGCTGCATGTATTGTAGACTTCGGTCTTTGAGTCCATGTACGTACAGTATTTAAGCTATATCGGTCACTTATGTTGAAATGATCAAGATGGAGGAGTTTTCCACTTTCCCCCAGTCACGCAACCAGTTCCAGCCAGTCCCACGGAGGCAGCAACGGCGGGATTTCCTCATCGCGGCGAGGCCAGGACTTGCCCCTCAGCATGCTGGCGAAGAGGCTGAAGCCCGGAGAGAAGAGTGGAAGCGGGAGGATGCATTCCAGCCACGAACTCCGCGTCAAGCTGCTCCAACTTCTGGAAAAGCGAGGGCCTACTCTGCTGGTCAGCCATGGATGCCCCTTTTCGCAGGTAAATAGTCTTCCATGTTTGATTGTTTTTCGGTTGTTGGTGTTTTTCTTTGGTGTGTGTCATTCTGTGTATCGTATAATCAGTGTTCTATCCGAGGCTGGCCTCAAGGCCAATTTCTGGTGGCCTCGGTCTGGGTCTTGGTCTGGGTCACCTGTACAAACCCTGTAGAAAGGTTGCTTTTTGTGGCGGCCTCGGGCTGGGAATCTGTGGCCTAGGATACAATACTGTGTATAGTAGGCTGTTTTATGGTGGCAGCGGTGGGATGATGTTTATCCATAAACCAGTTGCATCTCAATCACCAGCATGGATCCAGACTGACAGCGACTCATTTATACCAGTACCTACAGTAAGTAATGTTCCATTGATGGTAAAGGACTTTTTTTTTGCACTTCCAATGCACACAAAAAATCATCATCATTTCCAGATGAAAAAACTTTTTGGGGTAGGGGTGGAGGGTCCATTTTTAGCTATCCGGCCCGAAGGGCCCGATGAGCTTATGCCATGGCGTGGCGTCCGGCTGTCGTCCGTCCGTCCGTGTCCACGACGTTTTGAAATGCTTCTTCTTCGTCATTTCTCAACCGATTTTGTATTCTGATTGTTTCATATGATAGGGCTAGGTGGGGATTTAAAAACTTCTACACAGATTGTGAATTACATTATATTTTTTAATTTATGCAAATTTTATTCGAATCACAAATGCTTTCTTCTCTTCATGTTCTAAACCGATTTTTGATTTTTTCGATTGCTTTATTTGGTAGGGCTGAAGTTATGCACATTAAACTTCTAACAGAATTCTGAAATTATACTCCATTGATTAATTATGGTAATTTTATGCAATTTATATCCCCAAACATACAAAAAATGCCTTCTTTTCCACATTTCTGACACGATTTTCATTTGTTTGTTTTGATTCTGATAGGCCTAGGTAGGGGCATTTCAAAGACTTCTGCACCAAATATGTTTGACAATTAATTAATTAGTAGCAAATTTAAATTAATCAATTATGAATTTATGCAAATTTTTTGATAAACAAAAAAATGCTTCTTTTCCTTCATTTCTCAATCAATTTTTAATTGTGATTACTTATTTGGTAGGGCTGAGTTATGCCACATTAACTTTCTACACAGAACTTTTGAAAATATATCCATTAAATTATGCGTAATTTTATGCAAATTAATCCAAAAATAAAAAAATTGTTACTTCTCTCACACTTTCTTGACCGAATTTTCATATCTGTTTGTTTGAATCTGGATAGGGTAGGTGGGGGCTTCAAGAACTTTCTACACAAATTGGGGTGAATATAATCGAATTAATGCAAATTTTAAAATGATAATTATGCAAATTTATGCAATTTTATTCAAAATCACAATAAAAAAAAAATGTTCTTCTCAATTCATTTCTCAACCAATTTTGATTTTGTTTGCTTTATCTGGTAGAAGCTAAGCTTGGTACACTAAACTTTTACCCAGAATTTTTAACTGTTGCTCCATTAATTAATTATGGTAATTTATGCAGATTTATTCCAAAAATAACAGAAATTTATTTCAGTTCTTATTCATATCAAGTACCTATTAATTTGGTTCCACTTCAAATGTGCTTTTTCCAACAACAAAAATCAGTATCGAGCCCCGGAAGGGATCTGGGGATGCAATCATATAATTCATGTAGTTATTATTATTTTTTTTTATATTATTATTTTATTTTTTCATGTCCCTTCCAGGGCATGAAACTAATATTTTTCTCACTCGAATTTTTTTGAATTCATGTCCCTTCCGGGACATCAAATTTTAATCTTTTCACCAGTATAAAATTGTACTACATGAAATTTCGGATATATGATGTTGCGAGATGCCGGATGAGCGCTACGTCATTGACGTTTTCTAGTTTGTTTGTTATAATACAGTGTAATAGCAACTGCAGTTATAACTAAACTGAATCATAATCTTTCCCCTTTGTAACCTATCACTAATTAAACCATTCATATATGAATTAGATGACATCAATGTTTAAAAGGAATTTTCGCAGTCAGCAATGTGGACCCAGTAAATACAGAACAATTTTTTAAAGAAATTGACTGCTGTATGAACACTGTCTTTGATGTGTGTACTACCACCATTGTGGTGATATCACTTTGCGATGGATCTGTAGCATGTGTCAAAAAAATTGTGCAATTTAAAAGCACCCTCTTTGGCAATTTAAAAATACTTTTGTGACGTGATGCTCACAACGTCAATGAATGAATGAATACAGTTTCTCAGCGGAATTCTTTCCCCCATTGCAACGTGTCCTGTAAAGAAGCTGCCACTAATTCGTAGACAAACACCTTTCACGGTCTCTTAGCTCACTTGACCATGTATTGTATACAGATGTTTACAAGGTCAAGAGCAGTGAAATTCAACTACAGTGACGTGCATGATGTTTCTTTTATGTGGTACTTTTTATTCAAGTGTCTAGTGCAGGTGTAAGAAAGCCCCACAGCTTATATTTCTCAGAAGGATTAACTGTGATATCTTCTTTTATTTGTTGTATTTTTCTTTCTGAGTTTAGATGCCATGTATGTGTGTACATCCTCCCCTTTTGCTCTACCCCGCCATATCCCAAGATATTCTTTTAAATGTACAGCAAGGCTCTTTCATGCTCGTATAATTCGTCCAAATCCTGATTCGAATGAACGTGAACATGGCATTTCGCCTGTGAACCCCCAAGAGATATGGGGTTTTCTATTGTTACGTGATAAACCCTCACTGACATTTGCTAGTTCCCAAATCCTTTAAAAGCATATGTTCTTGTATCTTTTGAAAGGGCAGATAAAGAAGTATTACACAATTCTAGGGCTGAACAGTTCCCTGTTCTATAGCTGGGGCGATATTGTTGTTGGATAAGATGAATTTCTATTCTTCCCAAAGTAAAATAGTATTCTCAAAACTTTTCCTTCTGAAGATTTTAAATAGCTCAATGTTTTTAAGAGTATTTGTGTGTCTGTGGGATTGCTTATATTGCTGCAAGATGTACAAGGCGCTTAGCTCAAGAAAACACTTTTCCTCTGAATTGAGTTGTGTGTTTACACATGTTTTGCTTCCTACATGTTCCTAGAGTAATACTGAAATGCACACCCATAAATTATGTGTGGCATGTAAAGTAAACCTGAAAAGCATTAAAACACTTCAATAAAAACCTTGACAAAGGGAGGTATTGGTATGTCAGCTACTCATGGTGTGCACACACACAATTTTTGAAAGATAAATACATTTTCACAAATTGTCATTTTTTCATGAAAAATAAAAATTCCCTGTTCTTATATTTCAAGGTATAATAGCTAAAGGAATCTGCATGCCAACAACAGGGTGCTAGGTCAAAGGTCAGTGGTGAGTTATTTTGGTGTGATATCATAAGACTTAAAGACATAACCAATCAGTGTGCTCCACTGGTCATGTGAACATACACATAACCGCGATTCGCAATTTGAGCAAAATTTAAACTCGCGGAAAGAACAATATTCTGGTAACATATCGTTTTTAGTTTTTCTCATAAAACAACAAATTCATGACGTATGGATCTCAAACTTTTAACACACCATTTGTAAGTACTGAACTACGGTTTGGTATTGATAATGAAGGGAAGTAAACACAATCTTTAAAGCCCAAGTACAGTTTTGGTGGATCATACACATTTTTAGTCAATCACAAAGTATTCTATTGTCACCCCAGACATCAGAAAACAACATCATACCTACTGAAAAGTGTTTATAGTGACAAATTATGATATTTAAATTAAAGGAGAGCGTCTAGAGGTATGTACATTACGTATGGGAAATCTCGGGGTCCATGCCGCCCCACTAAAAAATGGGAAATTTCAGAGTGAGCAATTTTCAGGATATTGATAGATCATATATGTATCTAAAATACATGTACATAATTGCAAAGAATTTCATATGTTGCCATTTATCAAAATAAAACTTTGGATTTAAAGTGATAGGCAAACATTGTGGAGCTTCAATTTAAAAAATTGTCAAACTTTGCTATCTGAGCTACATAGTAGTGTTGGAATGGACAAATTATCACCCTAGAATACAAAAGTTTGGAAATTTATGCTGCCACTGGCAAGATATGGCTGAATAAACAATTATTACTCGGGGCGAGTAAAAAATAGCCTAGATCCACACACGGTAAGTCTATGGGAGGAAATGAGCAGGTGAATGCAGTCAACTTACGATTTTCACCTTTTTAAAGCACTAAATAATCATTTTGAAATACAATTTCTTCAGGGCTTCATTTTTAGACCCTGTCTAAGACACTTGGAGGGTGGATGATTATGTAGCTCACATGTTTTTAACTTTGGTAAATGTTAGCCAGTGGCTTTATAGTGATAGGCTAATATTGTGGAACTTCAATTTAAAAAATTGTCAAACTTAGATATCTGAGCTACATAGCAGTGTTCAAATGGACAAATAAACACCCTAGAATTCAAAAGTTTGGGAAATTATGCTGCCAATGGCAAGGTATGCATGAATAAACAATTTCTACTCCGGTGGATGATAAAATAGCCTAGATCTGCACACAGTAAGTCTATGGGAGAAAATGGGCAGGTGAATCCGGTCAATTTGAATGCTTGTAGATTTTCCCTGTTTTAAAGCACTATAATGTCCCTGCTCTGATGGACACCAGAAGCTAATACTTCGGTGTTACATGTATATGGGCAATTCCGTGAATTATTGGACAAATCACAAATTATATAAATTGGTCTGTCGCGAATGGTATT
>JZLH01S0601065.1:100170-121185 GCA_001188425.1 Eucidaris tribuloides
AGACCCTAAACAAATAATTATCTTTCAATCTCAGAATACCATAAATAAGTATTCCATTCTGAAAAGATACACTTTTAAAGTAAACTGATCTCAGAATACTTTAAACAAGTATTCAATTCTGAGAAGACACCATAGTATACCCTTTTTCCTGATTTTGGCGATATTGATACTCTTTTCACTGTATGCGCGTACATCGTCGGACCATGAAAAACAAACCTTTTTACGCGTTTGTTCACATGCGTATGGAGTATACCTTGTAAAGACAGTGCACCCCACCCCCACCCCCCCCCCCCCCCACCCACTGGGTAAGAATCCTCTTTTAAATTGATAAATCACATCCTGTGCAACCCCCAGTAAAATTTCCAATGCCACAAAAAGGCCTTAGTGGTTAAAATCAGTGTCAGTGAAGAATATGTTTTTATTTTTGTGCGAGTACATGCTTCTTTTGGGTAAGTAAAACTCTGAAAGTGATGGTTTTACTTGCCCAAAGGGCAAGTAAATTAAAAGTTTGAGCGGAGCCCTGCATAAATGTTGCAGTGGTAGTGTAAATGACATGTGGTTGAAAGGTGTGTATATGCGATATCAGCAAATTTACAAGTGACCTTGCTCATTTGCATTCAGGGTAAATGACATGATTGGGGGTAGTCCTCAGCTTGGGGTAAAACTATTCGAGAGTCAAGTAAACTATGCAAGGATTCTACTCTAAAAATTTAGTAGTCAAAAGTTGACTCATTTTAAATAACTTCCGTCTGTATGCCTTGTGACACACAAATCTGTTGTGTAGCTTTCTATGGGATTTATTTCTCTCAGACCTCAAGAGAATTAAATTGCTGGCCTGTTCATGCTTGATTCTCCTTAAATAAACAAACTCAAGACAAATCCTTCTGGCCAGGAGTTCCACTCCATCTAGTGTACCTTTGGTATATCTTTCAACCAATTTGGTTCTAAAGGCATGTTTTATTTCTCTCAATCATGTCACTGCCCTTTAAAATATTGATTGATCATTCTTTTTAAATCAAATTTTATATTAAAACTACATTCCCATTTTAAAACTACTGTACAGTTTAAATTCCAAGTTCACACTTTAACTGTGAAAACTGATGTTTTGAGTTTTAAATCATATTAGAAATAGTTTATGGGTGGGAAAAGATCATGTCATCCATGTGTATCAATTTCATTGTGTGTTTTAATTTCCTCAAAGTTTGAATAGTCAAATTACAGTAGTTGTGCTTGCAAAGTTGACCAAATAGTGAAATATGCACACTGTAGTTATTTGAATCTGCAATACTTGTAGTATATTGATTTTACTGAGATATATATGAATTGTAGCCAATTTTTGAAATGTACATTAATTTATTTTGTCACTGCAGCTACTTGTAAAAATAGAATACAGAAAAAAAATCAAAACTAGAAATTGTGTGAATTGCATACACTTTATTATGTGGTTAATGATCTTACTACTAGACATATGATAGTACATGTACAGGCTATTTCATAGCAATCAAAATGAATGAAATAGAAGTTAAATAAACTCACTGCCAAAACATATTGCACTATGAACAATTTCTACTCTGTTCTCATTCATTTGTGTGTTTGGGTTTGTGTGTGTGTCTGTTTTGTGCATGTTTCTGTGTGTGTGTGTGTGTGTGTGTGTGTGTGTGTGTGTGTGTGTGTGTGTGTGTGTGTGTGTGTGTGTGTGCATGTTGTGTGTGTATGTGTGTGTGTGTGTGTGTGTGTGTATGTGTGTGTGTGTGTCTATGTGTGTATATGTATCTGTGTATATGTGTGTGTGTGTGTGTGTGTGTGTGTGTGTGTGTGTGTGTGTGCGTGTGTGTGTGCATGTGTGTGCGCGTGTGTGTGTGTGTTTGTGTGAGTTTGACTTGTCTGTAATATGTATGTACACAAATGGGTTTTTGTTGCTGTCATACGGTTTATTGTCGATCATGGTTTATTATAGACCTGTTTTATATTGAGGACGTGAAATGCGCCATAGCTGGGGGGCTTCTAGAGCACAACAAATGATACAATAATCCAGATTTACAGCTGTCTATGAACTAAAGAAATGCATATGACTTATATGTGTAGTCATCTTTTATTATATCCATCATTTTAAGTTTCTTGATACTTGGTTGGTCAATTGAGCATCATGTGATTAATGATATTCCAACTAGAAATATGGAGGTGTTGCCCTTGTGACGTCAATCTGCAAAATAGTAACTATTTGGCGGATTGACGGCACACATAATGATGTCAATCTGCAAAATAGTAACTATTCGGCGGATTGTCGTCACAAATAATGATGTCAATCTGCAAAATAGTAACTATTCGGCGGATTGACGACACAAATAATGATGTCAATCTACAAAATAGTCAATTCACGGCTTGTAACAAAAGTCACAAAATAATACCCCACGTTAAAAACATGTCGCAATTGTGTCTTAATAACTTCAAAAAATGTTTTAGTGCTTTGTTTGCCATATGCACGCTCATTGAGTCTAGTAAATCCTAACCAAACGTGTTTCATAAAGGAAGACAAATTTTGTGGAGGAAGTATATACAGTTTAATATACCGTACACCTGTATAGAAGTCTAGCAGAGTTTAAGATTAACGCTGGGTTAAGTTCGTCGAGTTTGAGTTAGGATTTCACTTAAAATAAGAATGAGCATTAAATTTAGTGTTTTAAAGGTTTATTAAATTGGTACTCGACTAACTAGAGTATATGTTTATGGAATTGTATCCCTATCCGTACTGCAAATAAAAATATCGCGCAGCTGTATGCCGGGCAACACACACGTACTCGTAGGGGTACTGTAAATTAATTTTCTTTTCCTATTTTTTTTTTACTTTGTGTACTTTCCCTGTTAATTCGATGACGGATATAAAACAAATATGTCCTGTCCTGAGAGTCTCTGTGTGAAACTATGACGCCCTCGGTTACGGTGACTTAACTATTTTCTCTTGGGGCTGCACCCCTCGGGAAAAAAGTACAGTCCATGTAACCTCGGGTTCGTCATAGTTTCAACCAGAGACTCTCTTATCAGTACATATTTGTATATTATACTCTCTCTTGGAAGGCTTACCCCCCCCCCCCAGCTATGAAGGATGAGGGGATGTCTTGTTCTCAAAACAGAATCGGTCTCTCAATGAAAGTAACAGGATTAAAAAGCAGTGATAAATGTATTGATTCTAGAATTTGGCAAATTGTGCAATTCATTGTCCAATAGACAAGCTCTCCTTCTTCAAAGGACCCAACATGCTCCGGCGATAGTTGTCCTGGTGAAAATATCTCAGGATACAAAGAGTTATGGTTAGAGTGGTTTCCAGATCAGTTTAGGGTTAGGGTAAGACCTCGATTTTTCCATTTTCCATGATTTTCCACTTTACTCAAAATCATATCACCAAATACTTGCATGATTACACTTCGGCCCCAGTGAATTGGATCAGCCGTAGTCATGATGGTGAGAAAGACCGCTGGCAGAGGGATCTGTAATCCACTAAATTGTCTTTTCTTCTTGATTTCGAAGCCCCCCATTTATGGCTGACATAAACTCCAGTGTTCTGAAACTGAATTGGTCTATAGGGTCATTAAAGTTACTCTAATGCTTGGTAGTTAAAGAATGATTTTAGACATTTTAATATTTATTTCGTATAACCAATGGAAGGATATTACTTCAGCATTTTATGATTTCCCATTTTCCGCATCACACATTCCATTTCCGCGATTTTTCTCCATTTTCCGTATCACAGAGGAATGGAGGCTTTAGGTTAGGGGGTTAGCGGATGGAATTAGGGTTTAGATAAGGGTTAAAATTAAATTTGGGGTAAGTATGAAATAGTCATCACAGCAGTTATCTCGCAAATGTTATGGAACCCCCCCCCCTACACACACACACACACACACACACACACACACACACACACACACACACACACACACACACACACACACACACACACACACACACACACACACACACACACACACACACACACACACACACACACACACACACACACACACACACACACACACACACACAGTATACTTTTTCATCTTTCCCATCTGGGTTTTTTTTTTCTCTTTTTGAGGGTGGGGTATGCATGCACACACATACACATACACCAGACCTGCTAAAGTACTGTCCCATTTTCCAGGGACAATCCCATTTTTGGCCAAAGAGAAAGCACTTCCCATGTTTCAGATTGTGTCCTATTACTGCAAATATCTGTCTACAGTAATGTATAGGATCTTTAGGAATGCCCCTATTTTTCATAATTTCATCCTATTTTTGTCCCCTTTTTTGAGGTTTGAGGATTGGCAGGTATTCATACACATACACATACACATACACACATACTGTACAGAAAACAAACACACATGAAACATGCTCATTTTACCTAACTAAAAAATAATTTTGCTCTGTCAAAAAAGCCATCACTATAATCATACTTGTGTAATTAAACATACACTATTTAGACTTTATCATATCAAACAAACAAAATAAACAGTCCCATCTGATTAATTGAATTAACTTGAAAATCATCTTAAAGACACTATATAACAATGTGAATGCCCCATTAAAAAATGTCAAACTTTACTATGATCTGACATATCTGACAGTGTTTGAACGAACAGCTGAACACCCTAGAGCACAAAACTTCATACAGTAATGACTGGAATCACATTTATTTTCTTCATAATACAATTTAACAAAAGTAACAAATGCAAGCAGAAAATACACAATATTGACATTTGATATAAGTATTATTGATTTTAAGTAATGAAGAAAGCATAATCCCAAGAAGCTTGTACCTGTGGTGGGTACACCCAATGCTATCACTTGTAAAATATGTACAGATAAAAATCGGCACATAAATTATAGTCAGCTGATGAAAATTCTGCAACACAGCAGTTTATGGGGAAAACTGGAATGGTAGCCCAATGATTCTCACTTTTTTAAAGCACTTAATGATCATTTTGAACTGTGTTTTTTTTTCAGGACTTTTTGAGACCCTATCGGAGACACTGCACCATAGAGAATCAGTAACAACATGGCGTCAGATTTTGTTAAACTGGAAAATAACATTGTTATAGTGATGCCTTGAATTTGGTCTTAAATTCTTTCCTTCCCCAGTGAGGACGAGACCCAGAGAGAGTGGACGGATCAAGCGGTTCGATGCACCGTCATAGAACTCCTGAAAGAGTTCAACCAATCCAAGCTGGCCCACATCAGCCCTCTATCACAGGTAATTCAGACTTGAGTTTTTCTGAAATGCGTGGAATTTCATAGTATACATGTACATTATCGCTCAAAGCCCAAGTATAGTTTTGGTCGATCAGACAACTTTTTAGTCAATCTTTCACAAAGTATTTTATTGTAATCCCAGACATCAGAAAACAACGTCAGAGAAAATTGTTTAAGTGACAAATTGTGATGTTTAAATTATCAAAGAGCAGGTAGCAGTATATATTACCTATGGAAAATGTCGGGGTCCCCCTCCCCCCCCCCACCCAAGGCAGACAAATCTTATTGACTGAATTTCGCCTCTATGAATAATCCCTTTCATTCAATATCAATGTTTTATTATCTTAATGCATTATCAAATTTTCAGCTTATTATGTCATATCATTTTGTTTCAGTCTATGATATCATATATTGCCAACTCAAAGTACAAGGCTTCAATTAGCAGTGAGAAATGCGAGGAATTTGGAAAGTGGTATCATGAATTCAAGCTTCGAAGACTTAAAAGTAAGTATACTACTACACAGCTACCGCAATTCTGTTGACCATTATGTAAGTAAATGTATTGTCATCTTTCCATTTAGTATCCTATTGCAGAATTAAGCGTTTTTGTGAATATCAAGTGAACATATCACTTCTCAAAATTGTTATCTAGTCTTAATGTCTTTCTTTATCTCAATTTCTTCTTGTCTTTTTTGTGCATTTTTTCCTTCTCATCCAATCTTTATCGCATCTCTTCTCAGTTTCTTCTTTCATTTTATTCTTGAATTACCAATTTCTTTGATTTCTTATATTTCCTTTTATCTGCATATCATTAGTTGAAATTGAGGAGATTAATTCCAAACCTTTGAGGGGAAGTACCCCTCCATCTCTCCTCTATACTCCATATCAAATTGTTAAAACTTGTTTGTAGAAAACAAGTTTGCACTCTGTAGTAAGAAACCAATACTATCTCTTGTTTCAATAGTATGTTCTGTCATGAAATCATAGCCCACTATATTCTGCATCATATAGTTGTAAATATATCAGAGACAGTACATGTTTTGCTTTGTTACATTATTAGAGCAGAAGAAGAAGAAGAAGAAGAAGAAGAAGAAGAAGAAGAAGAAGAAGAAGAAGAAGAAGAAGTAATTCAATATTATGGTAGTGAGAGTAGAAGTTGAAGTAGTAGAAGTAGTAGACGTGGTAGTAGAAGTAGTAGTAGTAATAGTAGTAGTAGTAATAGTAGTAGTAGTAGTTGTAGTAGTAGTAGAAGTAGAATTAGTAGTAGTAGTAATAGTAGAAGTAGTAGTAGTAATAGTAGTAGTAGTAGTAGTTTTAGTAGCAGTAGTAGTGAAATGGTATAGTAGATTCTTGTTAAACACATTCCTCATGACCAAGAAGATTAATTTGCAGTTATATCAAATTTTTGTGACAGAAAAAAAGAATAAAATAAATAGAAAATTTCAACTTTAAGACTGGAAAATAGGTTTGGTATAACAAGATTTGGTTATAATATATCAGTGTTCTTTATAACAAGAGTCTACTATACATGTACTAGTAGTTGTCATCGTCGTCATGATAGTAGTAGCAGTATGATGATGATGATGATGATGATGATGGCAAAGATGATGATGATAATGATTATTATTATCATTGTCTGAATGATTATTTTTACTATTATTATTGTAATGCTTCTACATAACACTGTATTCAGTTATCATATTATTACATTTTGTTTCTTCCGCTAAGGTCCAGAACAGATCATCGAGACCAGCAACCACAAAGTGACCTTCCACCCGGCGCACGAGGTGCCGTTGCTACGGGGATGGTACCAGGAGTCGCGGCACCCGCCCGACGCCCTCCTACAGCAGTACTGCGACATCCTGAACCAGTGCGCGGTCCGGATCGAACGAAAGCGGCCCGTCGAACTGATGCACCTGAAAAACTGGTGGAAAAACGAGCGCGCCAAGCACAAAAAGCAGGCCCAGCGAGAGCAGGATGAAACGGGATCGAACATGCTCAACGTCAAACTTGAAAACTGAATTGTTGCCCGTAACGTGAACTTGTACTTAACTAAACAGTATCAACGGATCATATTTGGTGAACAAGATGGTTACTGCCCAAAATAAGAAGAGCATGTGTGTGACTGTGTTAATTCTCCAAACACAGGATAATACTGGATGTCACAAGTGTAATCAGCATTATCAAGGAGATAATGATCGATGTCTTACATATACACAGGATGCGAAATATCATGGGATGTACGTTACTTGTCGTTTATGGCATATTTCAAGAATATTCAGGAGCTGCTTTCTAATAAGTGATGATGCTGTACGACGAAGTTGAAGCGCAATTAAGGCGCAAAATCTCACAAATTTTTAAGGCGTCCATCGCAGATGGACTCCTGAACTGGATACAGAGTACCATCATCAATAAGCATCATTTATTGTCTTGTGACTTGCAGAATAATGTGAATACTTTAACCTTTGCACAGCGTTAAAGCCCTTCTGCTGGGTTGAAACTGCCCAAATAATTAGACCCCTATAATTAACTTAAATGGACATACAAGTACGTGTATAACAAATTACTTGCTATGTATAATGACTAAGTGGAAATGGAAGCTATCAAGCTAGAGTGATTAAATGCAGGGAATTTCATTTGTACCTCTCCCACAGTACAGCAAAATATCAATCTTGCCCTTAGGCTATTCATGAAGGACATGTCTGTGAAATCTGAAGATTAGCAAAACTTAGAATTTGAAAAATGTGCAATAAACCAATTGCCATTTATTGTATGTTTCATGCTAGGAATTTTTGTATCTAGGAGACAATAATTAAAATTCAAAGTCTAGCAGTCAATATAATTGCACTAAAACTGAATTTCTAACACTTATACTATCTACACAAAGGCTAGTTTTTAAGCATGCAAAAGAGACACCCTGCCTTTAAATACTTTGATTGTGAGGAGGTAAACTATACTACCATACAATGACAAAAGAAAGTAACTCTGATTTTCTTTATTACTGTCACACTATGCCGTCTAACAATTCCGTCTGCCTCCGTCTAAAATATCTACCTCAGACGGTGTCAGACTGTGGCAAATGGAATACAATAGAATGGAACAGACGGGGGAACAGAACGGAAAAGCACCTTCTGTCAATGTGTAGATACGTTTGTAATCCAGGTGAAAAACAAATTAAAAAGTCCAATAAACGTGTAATAAAATGTACGCGTTCATTTTTCAGACAGAATCGTTAGACCGCACAGTGTGACAGTAGCTTTATATTTAATGCTTTTGATGTAATGAGGTGATACTCTTTACAATGGTTGAGAAACAAAGGTAACTTTTGATGATATTCATGTAAAGGAATTAAGATTGCTTGTAATAGAGAGCAAAACAGAAAACATATTTTTGACATTACTATGAAACTGGCTTTTTAGAATTGCGTTCTTCTGTCAATGTATAGCAGCATGAAGCTAAACGGGCAATTCCAGCGTTACAGACATTACATTCAGACATTTTTTTGCAACTTTGGGGGCTTATTTCTAGAAATCATCATTATCATTCTGAACGTATTTGTGGTAATCTCAAATAGGTGACACTGAAGTGTTACCAGTTTAAATTTGAATTAGTTTCTGTTTATTGTTTAATGGAAGTTATCACACATAATGCTTGCCGTTACAGACATTACAGTGTTTGGACAAGACTTTTCACCTACCAAGTGAACGCATTTGTCAAAAATTTTGTGAGCTTAAGCATGAAGTGAAGCCAATTTTGTTCTGAAATGGGTGCTGAGGTCCTGTTTAAGTTGGAGGATGACAATTAGGTACAACAGATTCAGTATATCCCATACAGGACTATAAATGCTGCATTACGGACATTACAAATTTAACGTTACCGACATTACAACTAGGACCACTTTTTTAGGTCCTTATATTCATACTTAAAACCATTTGATAACTAATATAAAACTAATATTAGTCATTTTTGGTCCTTTATTAACTGAAAACTACTATAACTTAATTCTGAAGTGCTGTTGAATGTGAAATAATGAGACTCAAAGATTGTGAGTTTTCAAGAAAGATTCTAAAAAATTTGCAAGAAAATGGGTTTTTTGAAGAAAAGTATGTCTAAATATACTTCAAATGTATTCAAATACCACTCAAAGAGTTCGACGAGTTCTATTTTGTGATACTTAATCTATCACTGTAGCACATGTATTTTTTGAATTATTACAGATTTCATGATTTTGAGCCCGGGTAACATTTTTTGCAGAATTGCCCAAACCCCAAATAGGACCAACCACATGTGCAACGCCTTGTCATAGAGACACTTTCCTCACCTTATCCCTGCTAGTGTCTCTCCAATCTTGGGACTCCACAGCTTCTGTTTCAATCAAACTGTAAAATGACGAAATGCTACAAATCACATGACAAAATATTCCCTTTCTTGTATCTTATGATCAATGCATCTCAAGAATGATGCTGCCCTTTTGGATTTTGTGGAAAAATCAAACACTCAGTTGTGTTACGTGTAGATTACAAATTTCATGGAAATTGCCATATATTATCATTTACAGGCTGAAAACGACATTGCCAAAATTGTCTAATCTGCAGATGTGCAGATGGCAGGAAGAGCGACAATACATTACATTTGCAGTTGGTTTTATAGACCTTTTCACTTTTTAGAAAGAGACATTGCTTTGTCGCCATTGCTGGGGGGCTTTCGAGAGACAGTACAACTAAAGATGAGTACATGTTCATCTATAGCTATGCATTTCTTTCGTTCAGGAACCTATAAACATGTAAACCTAATATTGCATCATCTTTTGTAGTGCTTTAGAAGTTCCCAGCTATGGTGCATGTCACATTCTTGAAACCGAACAGGTGTATTGGAATAACCAACTGAAAGAATAATTGGCTGAATTTTCTATGTTTGATCCCGAACTGTGCTTCAATAACAATTTTTACAACTCAATTCACTATTTCCGTCATGTATTTAAATTTCTAGTGTTATAGTTTCTTGACATTGTTTTGGAGAATTTTTGAAGGCAACCACCAGTTTGGCACAGATTGTGGCAAAACATGTCCAATACAATAACAAATAGTTATGCTAATCAGGGATGGTGCCAGGGTTAAACCTGGAGGGGGGGAGGGGGTGGGGGAGGAGGGGGGATAAAATCTGTGGCAATTTGGTAATAATCAAAAGAAAAACAAAGTCAGCAAGTCCAGGAGAGCATTGTTCTATCGTGCAAATCGAGGTGACAAGCAAAAAAAAAGGGGGGGGGGAGAGGGTTCATCATGTGCAGAAGAACACCCATTTATGATGTAAATCAATGCCATGTGGCCTCTGTACATCTATGCTGGTAAATATTGGTGGGGTGGGGGGGGGGTGAAATTTTCAAATAACATAAACCCTCCCTCATTTTCGGTGTTTTGAAAACTATGATTTTGCCCCATGTAGCACCACCTCTGATGAAGATACAGACCACAGCACAACACAAGTGATGCAAGAGAAAAAAGATCATGTCCATGCATGTGCTGTAATTGCATATTTACAGCGTGTCTCAAAAATTATTGTGCAAGTGAAAAGCACCTTCTTTGGCAATTAGAAAATATTTTTCTGATGTGATGCTTACATTAAAGTCAAGTAAAGTCTTAGCTTTCAAATGCCATTTGTTCTATTCAATTTGCTTGTTTTATAATCTTGAGATATGTTAGTTCATTTACAAAAAGATAATATCACAATTTTACTTCAGTCAATGGTAGCATCAGGCCCTCTTCCCTAGTACAGTGGCACAATGCCCTTTTGTGGTTAACTACACATATCTCGAAATTAAAATGAGCAAATTATAATAGAATAAATGGCATTTGAAAGCTAAGACTATGCCCTGGACTTGTGAGCATCATGTCACAAAGTATTTTCTAATTGCCAAAGAGGGCGCTTGTCATTTGCACATTTTTTTAGACACACTGTATAGGATCGCAGTGATGAAACATGCCAAAATTTGATTACAGAATGAAAATTGTTGAATGAAAAGTGTTAGAAATGAGATTTAAGAAAGCAAAATATTATTGTTTTAATTACTCAGATTTAAATTGTTCATTGTCACCCTATGAAAGTATAACAAATTGTATGTCTGTGTGGGCTGTTTTGCCACCAAAATCTAACCAAGATCAGGAAGCAAAAGTTTTGTTATGCCTTATTTGAAAGGATGTGGAGTAAGACAAGGTCTGAATATTTTGATCCAAATACGGACTTAAAACAAAACTATGGTATTGGACCTTTTCACAAAATCTGTGGCTTTTCGTTTGAAATTTTTGACAATGTGTCGGAAATCAAATTTTTGGCATAGAAAGCCAACTTCTGTTGGGGTTTGGAACATTTTATATCAAGTATTTTAACTGCCTTAAATTTAACCAAAAAAAATCCAAGAAATACATAAGAAATTGGTGAATTGACAAAAATGGTTGTTAAAAAATCAAGAGAAAAGTATTTGTTTGTTCACTCGGTATTTCTGAAAGGCTGACAGATTCTTAGGTGGCACCAGGATCTGGTAAAAGAGTTTTTTTTTTTTTTGGGGGGGGGGGGTCACTAGTATCCAATTAGATTAAAGGATTTGCTATCCACTGTCTATTCAGAGCTGCCCAAAAATATGTTTTAATAATAATAGATGACATTTATATTGCACAGATACTGTAATAATATACTCTACTGTGCATTACAATATAATTATTTTTGTACAAACACAATTCAGGTTAAGTTCCAATAAACAAAATGAGTTTTTAACTTTTTCTTAAACTCATTTATGGAAAGTGATTGTCTCACAAACAATGGAAGATTATTCCATAGTTTGGGGGCAGCATACAAAAATGCTCTGTCACCAAGGGTAATTTTTTTATAACAATATTTAGTATGCTATTTCATCATCAAAAGTAAAAAAAAATATGATTTTTTTTTTCAATGTTAAGTATGTTTTCTTTCAATTTGATGGGTACGTGTAATATGAGTAATTTACCCTTTTTTATACCAAAATACACTGTATGTGTTTGCCATCAAAATATGATTTTTACTGTTCAAAAGTATGTTTTGGGGGTCAGCAGAGGTGGGCAGCTCTTTGATTATTGTCTGTCCAGATTTTCTGCAAAACGGGTGGGGTGAAAGGGGGAGGGGTGGCTGACTTACTCCAACCCCACCCAGAATCTGCCATTTGTTAATTTTAGTAAGACCTGGGACACACAAAACAGCAGGTTGCAACTGAGTCTTAATTTGTTTAGAGCACTGTTGGTCATTTACCTACATGCATTGTATGATTGATATCGATCATGACATCAATTGTAACTCTCATTGAATCTCTTTTATCTCTTAATTCACTGGGGAATTTTCCAAGATATTGGGACCCTAGTTCATTTTCTTGCATTCTCATCATGAATTTTATGGAAAGTACCCCCTATTTCAGCATTTGAAATTCACCCTAGCTGCTGTGCTGAAAAGACCACCTTACAGGGGCGCAAATCCAAGGGGGGGGGGACGGGGGACATAAAATTTTTAGTCACTCCCCCCGCTGAGCGAGTTTTTCGGCGGCTGGCGTGACCTGGAAAAAATGTTGACCTGGGTTTGGCATTGGCGCCGCGGATGAACAAATTATGTCCCCCCTACATTTCAAAATGGATTTGCGCCACTGTGCATGTGTCCCATCCGACGCACTGGGGTGGCAAGACCCACCCCCAACTCTTTGTGGAGTTAACTCCATGTGGGCATTATGCATATCCCTTTTCCAGGATCATCATTTTAACCTACATGTATTTCTTGTTTTGCCTATTTCATTCTGGTATGGACACAAAGTGAGAAAGTCAGACCTCTGGACAGACATTACTCCCTGACTTGAGGGACTTTTCTAAAAGTCCCTGATTTTTCCCTAAAAGGGAAAATCATTTTCCCGGTTTTCTTGATTTCCCGATAACCCCATTGAGAATGGAACTTATCATGTAAAACAGTAATAACAGATTAATGTAAGCAATCAGTCTGAAATGAAGCAATAAAGTGAACACAACTGCTTCTGTAAATATTTGTGTGTTGTGTCATTTGTTCAGAATTATTTAAATTACCAAGCGTGTGCTGATCGAAGTATAGTAACATTGTGATAGTCTGGTGACCCAACATTTGCTCCCGCAACACTTACTCTGGTGACAATATCTCAGAAGATGAAGGATTAAGGTTAGGGTTGCCATTGGGTTTCCAGTTCAGAATAGGGTTAGGTTTAGGGTTAGGGACTGAGTTAGGGTTAGGGTTGGGATGGGACAGGGTTAGGTTGGGTTAGAGTTGGCATAAGTTAGGGTTAGGTTGGGTTTGCAGTGTATTATGTTTGGCATGTGTCAAGTTTCAAGTCTGTCCAACGGTACGACACACATACACACACACACACACACACACACACACACACACACAAACATACTTGTATGGGCATATGTATGAGGACCTTGAAAATACAAATGTCTTCCGAGGACACCATATTTGGTGAATATTCCGAGGAACAGCGCTTGAAATTTGACCACACGACCGAGGACAAATTCCAGTCAGAGGATGTGTGTCTACCATCCAAACACATGCAAACACTAATAAACATACATTCGTGGACATACCCCAATACCTGTGAGAATGTTGTAACAGAGGTGTAGAGTGAAAGTAACGTAATTTAATCCGAAGACGTGTGTTTCAGGACCTCGGATTGGAATTTGTCCTCAGTTGTGTGATCAAATTTCAAGTCATACAAATGCGCACACACACACACACACACACACACACACACACACACACACACACACACACACACACACACACACACACACACACACACACACACACACACACACACACACACACACACACACACACACACACACACACACACACACACACACACACACACACACACACACACACACACACACACACACACACTACTACTTTCCTACTAACTTCCTATTTCTTTTGTTTTTTTTCTCTTTCTTCTTTTTGAGGATGGGGCATGCATGCACACACATACACATACACCAGACCTGCCAACGATATCCAACGATATATCGAGTTTTACTTGTAAGAAATTTGCATACTGACTGTACACAAGAATTGCGGAGGTGTGTAAATATTTTGATACTTCTCTATACCCCAGTCTGTAACCACCCATAGTCCTCGTGTATGAAAATGTGGAGAACATAACGGAAACAAAATTCCTGTTACAACAAAGTAGAAATTCAGGTCCCAAAATTACAAGTACATGTATTACCTATATATTTTCATTCACTGTTTAATTATAACAAAATTACAATACAACGAAAGAAAACTGCTGGTTCCGAGGACTTTGCTATAACGGGAGTCACTTGTAATTAAGGACAAACTCACTGTACTGTAGTCTTGACTAATAAACCCACAAATAAATGTGTGTGTGTGTGTGTGTGTGTGTGTTGTTTTTTAGTTATTTTTTTTTTTTTCGGGGGGGGGGGGCAGAAAGAATGTTTCTTTGTTCCACACACACCCATACAAACATTAACCTCAGGTAATGTTACTGTCCACCTGTATATGCACTTGCAGATGCACACACATTTCACATTAACACAGACAGCAAAAAGATACATCATTAGTTCAAATTACAATTATATCACATGGTCTTTTATTGATAAAATATTTCAATGTACAAAAAAATAATAATAATAATAATAATCATTTAATATTAACCGTATAAAACATGTAATTGTAATTGTACATTACACACATGTATATATACATTATATTGCAACAGATATATATATTTTTTTCTATTTTTGGGCAGACAGAACAATAACACAAATATTGATTGTGACTGCAGGAACTATTCCTTACAACAGAGATATAAAATTAAGTTTGCTCAACACTACAATACTTAAAATGTATATCAAACATTCAAAGAAATAAACATTTTAACAAGTGCAAGACAAAGTTGTCACACTGTCCCAAATAAGTTGGACACACGATCAAGGTAATTTTCAAACTCGGCTCTGATCGTATAAACATCAGGCCATTCGTGAGAGCATCTGAAGCCATCATGTGGCCTTCTGTAGGCATCGTATCAACTTCGGATGTTGATTCTCTTTGTTGATCACCTTCGGGCCAGCTTTGCACGAAATTGAAAATTCCATCTTGTGTCAATTACGGGATAGTGTGACGCCACCTTTACAAAAAACAGACAAGTCTTAAATACAACAACAGTGGTACCTAATCAAACAAGATAAGAATTCCAAGATGAGATAACCATCAAATTACTCACCGTGTGAGCAAAGCAACTACTCAAAATGGACAATTTTTCATATGTTTATGTAATTTCTCATTTATGGCAAAGTTTCCAGGGCATACTATCATGCACATTGTCCTTTCTACTGAAGTCAAGAATCAAAAGTGTTAATCAAGGATTGAGGATTCAGACTCAGAAAACTTTGCAGATGTAACTACAAAACAGTTATTTTATTTATTATAGAGCACTAATTTGACAAATTTATGCACACCATGGAAACTTAGCAAACCTGTGTTTTAGGGAGCTAAAATATTGTTTTGCCAGTACACGTTTGGACTAAATAAATCACAAATTGCATGAATGTACTAATGATTTTTCACTGCACACTAATTTAGAACTGTATAACCCAGGTTTGACAGAAACACTCAATTTTTGTTGTTTGTGTGTGCCTGTGTGTTTTTTCTTGGGGGAGGGGTGATGTAAGTACTGTAACAGTATTGTTTAAATACATAATTAATGTAAAATCAAAAGAACTGTGGAATCTTAAAGTGATAGGCTAACATTGTGGAGCTTCAATATAAAAAATTGTCAAACTTTTATATCTGAGCTACATACATGTAGTAGTGTTTGAATGGACAAATAAACACCCTAGAATACAAAACTTTGGAAATTTATGCTGCCACTGGCAAGATATGAATGAATGAACAATTAATACTCGGGGCGAGTAGAAAATAGCCTAGATCTACACACAGTTAGTCTATGGGAGGAAATGAGGAAATGGTTCAATGCAATGCAATACCATCGTAAACATCTTCAGTATGAATTATTTTTTGTCTCAGAAACCAGCACAACAGATAACATTGTGAGCGTACGCCACGCCCGGCCTAATCGCTACTGCTGAAGGTGAACTTTATACAGTATGTGAAAGTACACCAAAAATCCAACACACTCTTACAAAACTACTGATCTGGGGATTGATATTCTGAAGAATTTTCCACCCAAGATGTCTTCATCTGATATTTCAGTACTACAGTATTACGGCCATCACCAGAGCACATATCTGCCCAGGTAATGAGGATTTTGCCGATATAGGAGAAGAGGATGTCGTCAACCGGCCAGTGTACCACCATCCAAACAAGTTTGACTCGTTGAATGTGTCATTGCGGCACAACAGTTTCCCCAACCTCAACGACGATGCTGGACACTGCAGCACATGTAGCAGATACAGAACTGATCTTGGCATTCTCCGTAAGAGATTGAAAAAAGGCAGAGGAAACAGTCCATACATGAACCTCAACTTTCAAGGCAGACGAAACAGCCCATACCTCAACCGTCAAGGCGCACACCCACCTGACGACGACAGAAATATAGTCCAGTCATTTTAGCTTTTCACTTCAAACTAATTGCAACAGAATTTTTTTCACCACAGTGCATTTCTTTGAGGTCCCCTGAACACCATACTAAAAGTCCCAAAATTTCCTAATAGGGGAAAGACATCTAATTTGCATAAATTCAAAATGGCCACCATGTGGCATTTTTTGTCCATATCTTGGTACATGGGAACCACAAAAAGTAATTTTTGGTGTCTATGCCCATGTTTCTAAGGTCATGAAATGCAAATATGATATAATCGTAAACTTTCAAACATTCTGACATGCATAATTTGCATAAATTTGCATATAAATGAATTCAAAATGGCCACCATGTAACCCATTGAAGCTTATGTTTAACATAATAAACATTTACAAGTACATTATTATGTCTAAGAGGATATTTTTGCGGTGGAAGAACGGATTGTATGATTATCAATAATTTCCCAGTCGTTGTCCCTACATGTACACCTAATTTGCATAAACATGCATATGAATTACATATTCAAAATGGCTGACATCTAATCTATTCAGGACCATATCTCGGGACATAAAACGCGTAGAAAGTCAATTTTGGTGTCTATACCCATGTTTGTTAGGTCAAGGAATACAATTGTGATATCGGTAGTAACTTTTCAAGATTCTAATATACATAATTTGCATAAATTTGCATATAAATCCATGCAAAATAGCTGTCATATGGTCTGCCACGTGCCCATATCACCGTAATTTTATATTAATCTCAGATGGTAATCGTGGTTTCTGTAAATATTTTCCTTGTAAGAATTACTGCTATGCAGCTTTCAGGAATATAAGACACTGGAACCTTTCATGAATTTGTACATAAACGTATTGAAATGACTACCATGTATCACACTTAAAGCCCGAGTTTAGTTTTGGTAAATGGTAAAACATGACATTCTTTACAATTATGTTTTTAAGATACACCTTTGATCTACTAATACCCTGAAAATTGCTCGCGGTGAAACTTTCCCATTTTAGAGAAATCCCTCAAAATGTAAAATCTCGGTCGGGGGGAGGGGACCCCGAGATTTCCCAAGGGTAATGTACATACATGTACCGCTAGATGCTCTTCTTTAATTTAAACATCATAATTTCTCACTATAAATAATTTTTAGTAGGTGTGATGCTGTTTTCTGATGTCTTGGGTGACAATAGAAAACTTTGTGACAGATTTACCAGAAATTTGTTCGATCGACCAAACTGTACTTGAGGCTTTAAGCTTATGATTTCATTATAAATTCAAGCTGTAGAACGCCTGTGCTTTTTATGGAAAAAGAAATGGAGTGGGCATAATTGTTCAAGAGTGTTATGTTAGTAATACACTGGAAGTGATAAAAATTCAGATAGAAATGGGTATGGATATGATTTAAGGAACAGTTATAAATGTTCTAAGCTCTTACGCATCACAAATGGATGTGGGAATGTGGAAAAGGATAGTTCCTCTAGTGAGATGGATAAAATGGTAGGGAGGGTACATCAGGAAAAGAGAGAGGGTAGTGATAGGAGCAGATTTGAATGGGAATTTTCGTGAAGGGAAAAGTTGGAATGAAGATATAATGGAAAGTTATGTTTCGAAAGAGAGAAATAAAGAAGGGCAGATGGTAGTGGACTTGGCGAAAAAAAATGATGATGACAGTGACAAATACCTTCTTTAGAAAGATTGTAGATCACAGAGTAAAATGGGAGGTATATGAACACAAGTGGACCTATAAGACGTGACTTGAGCGAGATTCTCAGTTGCAAGATGATTGCAGCATAGTGTGTAGCAAGACAACATCGAATGGTGGTATGTAAAGTGAGCTTGGAATTTTGAGAGAAACAGTTAAGGACATTAATGGTTGAAAGGAAGTGATAAAAACCAGGAGAAAAAAGTTGCGCACAGTTCCGAGAGAAGGTTTGTAAGGAAATGGAAGAGAATGGATTTGGAAGAATAGGTGGATGTAGCCGAAGTTGTAAAGAGATAAGGAAGAAAGTCTTTCAGGGTATCATCTGGAAGAAGGAGGGCTACAAAGAGACATGATGATGGAATGAGGACGTAATGAAGACCATATAGGAGAAGGGCAAAGAAGAAGCGGGATGAGCAGAGAGATCATGAAAGTAAACAAGAAGGTCACGTATCATGAGTTGAAGAAAGCAGTAGCAAAAGCAAAGAGTGAGGCATATGATGATTTATTATGATAAATTTGACACAAAGGAGGGGAAATAATATGTATTGATTAGCTAAACAGTGAGAGAGGGATGGGAAAGAGAATGAAAACGAAATGTTTTGAATGATTAAGAGTGTGTTTTCCACAGAATATTTTAAGTAAGTGATGAAAGAAAAAATGGGAGAGGGAGAGGGGGAGGATAGATGCTAAAAACAAATTTAATGAGGATAGAAGAACGACCTTTATCAGTAATGAAGAAGTGAGATCGGCAGTGAGCAGAATGAAAAATGGATCGTCAGTTTGTCCAGACAATATCGAGGCATGGAAGTGTTTGGTTTACATGGGAGCATGGTTCGTGAAGCCGTTTAATGGGATCTTGGAGAGTGAAAGGATTTGTGATGACTGGCAGAAAAGCATATTATTGCCACTCTAAAAGAATAAGAGTGGTGTGCAGAGTTATAGTAATTATAGAGAAATAATGGTGAAGAATCATACTTTTAGAAAGAGTTGTGGAAGATAGGGTGACAAAGAAGTGACAAATTTGTGAGGAGGTTTCATGCCAGGTAGAAGCACTGCGGATGCAATATTTGCATTGAGGATGTTCATGGAGAAATAGAGAGAGGGGCAAAAGAGCTGCAATGTGTGCTTGTGGATCTGGAAAAGTGCATGATAGGGTGCCAAGAGAGGAATTATGGTATTGTTGGAGAGAGTCGGGGGTAGTATTTGGTGATAGTGCAGGATATGTATGAACTATGAAGCATGTGAGACAGTCACGACGTGTGCAGTAGGTGTTCATGAATGGTTCAAAATGAGAATTGGATTGCACCAAGGTTCAGCGTTAATTAGTCCTTGCTTGTTTGCAATGGTGATGGACAGGCTGACAAATGAGGTGAGAATGGAGTCCCCGCAGACCATGATGTTCACAAAAGACATTGTGATATGCTATGAGAGCAGGGAGCAGGCTGGGGAAACTTAGAGAGCTTGAAGTATGTTCTGGAGAGATAGGGGGGTGGAGTGAAAGTTAGCTGGACAAAACAAAGTGCATGTGTGTGAATGAGGTGGCAGCTGCAGGTATGGTGAAACATCAAGGTGTAGAGGTAGCAAATGTAGAGGACTTTAAATACTTGGGCTCAACACTTTAAAGGAATAGGACTCCAAAGGGGGGAAGAAGAAGAGAATCATAGCGTGGGGGAGAGTGACAGGGTATCTTCCATAACAAAGGAGAGGATATAGACCAGTTATGATTTACTGCCTTGAGCTAACAAAAGGCAGGAAGAAGAGTTGAATGTCCCAGGTTTGAACATGTTGCGATTTTTTTTCAGGGAGTAACACGAACAGACAAAATTAGAAATAACTTTGTGAGAGGGACACCAAACGTTGGAAGGTTTTGGGATAAAATGAGAGAGGGAATTAAGAGTGTGGTGGTTTGGGCATATCCAGGAGAGATGCTGCGTATAAGGGAAAATAATGTTTGGAAATGGTGCAGAGGGAGGGTGACTAAAAAGGGAATTTCATGAATGTTGTTAGAGGTGATATGAGGATAATTGGTGTGACAGAGGACATGTCATGTATGATATACTGTACGGAGATATGGCCATATGGGAGACCATATGGCGGCCATTTTGCATGAATTAATATGCAAATTCATGCAAATTATGTATATTAGAATGCTTAAAAGTTACTACTGATATCATTATTGTATTCCTTGACCTAACAAACATGGGTATAGACACCAGAATTTGCTTTCTACAGGTTTCATGTCCAGAGATATGGTCATAAATAGGTTAGATGTCGGCCATTTTGAATATATAATTCATATGCATGTTTATGCAAATTAGGCGTACATGTATATGTGGGTATAACGACTGGAAAATTGTCATTTATTATACAATCCGTTCTTCTACCTCCAAAAATCATCTTAGACATAACTAGAGCAGTTCGACTGCGCGCAGTCGATGGGTATGCCTCCGCAGTCCGCAGT
>JZLH01S0601067.1:0-12029 GCA_001188425.1 Eucidaris tribuloides
TACCCGGCCTTATTAAAGGCCTTATTAAAGGCCGGGTATCTCTTTTGCACGCCTAAAATTTAACATTTTGCAAATAAACTGGCATATAGAAGAAAATGATATTTAAGAACGTTCAGCAAAGTGCAAGAGGTAGAAACGTAGTTTTAGTGGAATCATACATGTAGTAAACGTTTGACTTCGATTTGATTTGTTACAAATATTGTGCTAGTCTACTGGTTTATTTTTGGACAGTGCATGTAAGTCTCTTTGTACCTCCATGGCTAGTGCCGTGGTGCAATAGGATTGTGCACGTATATAACCTTGCATTCCTTTCAGTGCCTGACACATGCCAGCACAACCGTCTGGTATTACATAAGTACTGTAATCAGCCTGATATATCTAAGTGAGATTTGGAACAGTGTGCCTAGAACATACACGACTTTACCCATTTTTGCACATTTTGTTTTAAATCTAGGTAATTTCTGATCTTCAGATTTCACAGGCAAGTCCTCTATAAATAGCCTAAGGGCATGAATAATGTTTGCTGTGTTATGGGAGGGTTGCAAATGAGATTCCGTACTTTAATGTACTCCTTATATTTTAAATCCAATCACTATAGCACTATCTGAATTTCCGGGAGATTTTCCGCTCCTACGCTATCTAATCGCACACATTAGGCGGATAATTTAAAAGTAAATCCTCATCTTACCCAAACAAATTTCGGGACAGACTTAAATTATTCTTAAATCCTACATCTCTTAGTTTCTCCCAACACACCCGAAGCACGTTTGGTGGTTATATTTTGCCATTTCGTTGGTTATTAAAAAATGTAAATTGTAACTATTTTGCTACATCATTATACGCGAGACGACTTGGATATCTGAAATATGCTTGTCTGATAACTTAATATTCAACTTACTGGTTACTCAGATTATGTTTGCAAAATTTGACCTGGAAAACTTCTTTTGGTTGACCCAAATAATTACCATAATTCTACAGCATGTATCAAAAAAAAGTAGACACTCAGAAAAAAATTTATTCCGCAATATTTCATGATTTAGAGATTATTTTCTTGATATGAATTTTTACCTTGCGACCTAGCTATCTTGATGACACTATTGGTATTGAAAGTATTTCACGCTGGTGAGCACAGGCCACTTTTGTCCAACTCAGCGTCAAAATGATTTGCCACAGAAGTGTGTTCGTTATAGTCAAGTGTTTATGCCTCACAGACGGGTGCTGCAGAAGGCTTCACCTATGTGCACAAGATGATCCTCGCATGTCAGAGAAGATGTAACTTTCAATTTGTGGCAAAAAGACAAAATGAAGCAATGATTCAGAAGTACCCCTAAAAGAGAAAATTATGTTTGCCAAGATGAACTGTGAACTGAGCGAAGAATGGGCAATTTTTTGTTTTTGAGGGGGTAGGTTGGTTGTATCGAAAATCATCTGCTTATTTTTGCTAATGCTAAATCCTCACATGCTCAGAGAAGGTTATATTCATTCTGTGACAAGATAAGACAAATTTAAAGCAATTCAGCATACAATTTCCAACCCCAACCCCTGAAAAAGAAGAAAATGCCACTTTTTTTTAAGGCACAGTTCATTTGCAACGATGATATATTCGTTTCTTTTGTATGGGGGTATATCCTGAATCAGTAGCGTTCATTTTTGTCCTTTTTTGTTCACAAAGATTGATATTGCTCTTCTTGAGCATGCTGAGGATTCAATCCTTGTGCAATCAGGTTAAGAGTTCTGCAGCACTGAGCTCGTGAGGGCATTATAACACCTTGATTATAAGAACACAATTCTTGTAATGCGCAATGCATGTTTGGCCAGATCGCCCACAAATTCGGTTGTGGCTCACTCATGCGGGAATACTTTTCAATTGCAACAATGTCATCAAGATAGCTTATCCAAAGTACAAATATTCTATCACAAATAATCTCAAATCACGAAACAATTTTTAATATTTTTTTTCAAGTGTCTACTTTTTTATTGATACACGCTGTAATTATATTCCTGTGGATTGACCCATATGTTTTGGTCTGTGGTTCTTTAATATGTTAGGTTACACGTCGTTATATGAAAGTCTCGTTACTTGGTGTATTTTTCCCAAGGTTTGTAATTCCGAACCTTCGGAAGTTGGGAAATGACGATTCTTCGTGGAAAGTCAATGCGATTAACGAATCCCGATGAAAAGTTTTGTCTCGAATTATGAATCTTGAGCTGAAAAAAACCTTGCAAAAGATCCACATTTACTATTATATTCTGATGTATTTTATTTGAAGAGTAACGACACCACTTTTTCTTCCAATACCTGCAAATTTTGTGTATTATAACTTCAAATGCATGGTTGGGTATCTGTTATAGGAAACTCTTTAGTCACCATTCTTATCCTACACAGAACATGGGAATATATTACATCAATAGTGCGCGCGGGCGCTTGTGTGTGTATGTGTGTGTGTGTATGTGTGTGTGTGTGTGTGTGTGTGTGTGTGTGTGTGTGTGTGTGTGTGTGTGTGTGTGTGTGTGTGTGTGTGTGTGTGTGTGTGTGTGTGTGTGTGTGTGTGTGTGTGTGTGTGTGTGTGTGTGTGTGTGTGTGTGTGTGTGTGTGTGTGTGTGTGTGTGTGTGTGTGTGTGTGTGTGTGTGTGTGTGTGTGTGTGTGTGTGTGTGTGTGTGTGTGTGTGTGTGTGTGTGTGTGTGTGTGTGTGTGCGCGCGCGTGTGTGTGTGTGTGTATGTGTGTCGTTAGTGTCTACACGTGTGTATATGCGTGTTTGTTACCGATTTTTTTCCCCATGAGGCTGAATATCCTTCTACAGAATTGTAGACAACACTGAACTTGGTATTTCTGATATCATATCTATGGACAAAGCTATTTGGGAGAAAAACTTATGCTAAGTGGCCATTGTGTCTCTATTATGATGCATTATAGCATTTGCATAAAAAGCGTGGTTCCTAACAGTTTCAGGAGATTTAATGATCTAACTAAGATAAATTCCAATTTTAATAAGCTTTGTTGAGGATGCGCACTTGCATAAGTTATGTTGAGATTAATGCAGACAGCAATTATTCATACGCCCCCTCGGAACGATCCGGGTGAGTTCATATTAAAAATGTTACAGCGTACGCAGTTTTGTAACAACTCCAGTTTGAATCTAGCTTACATAATTATTGAAGAGCGTACCCGGGAAGAGGGGGTCACTCTCCACACGGCCTGCTACTCACCCGTGTTCAACAACCTAAGAAATGCATCCTAAATGGCGTAACCTACCTAACCAAATTTGTAACCCTAAATGGCGAAACACATGAGAAAAGTTATAGCTTAAGTGGCGTGTACAGGAAAATTCACTAATTTGATATCCTAACCAAGTGTCAATTCTCATCTTAAACATTAAATTGTATAATACACAACCAGAAGAGGCTCACGTATAACAGTTGATAATTCAAAAACAATTAACAAACGTGAGATGTTATTAGATCTACTCAAATTTGCACCCCTAAATGGCGTAATTTACATAACCAAATTAGTAACCCTAAATGGCGTGACATGTGGAAAAATGTTACCCTAAGTAGCGATTGTGCTTAAAGGCAACACTTTTTCCAAAAGACGTCGACGACGCTTGAAGGCTCGAAAAGGGACCCTTTTCTGGATGAGGGTGCGTAGCAGGCCATGTGGAGAGTAGACCTCCCCCCTCCCCTCTCCCGGGGGAAGGGGGAAGGTTCTTCCACACGGCTAGAACTGGGGTGTTAAATTTAACACCAATGTTGATGTCCAATATACAAACCAGATATGGTATTAAATATCAACACTCTGGGTGTCATTTCACGATTTAAAGGCCGGGTGTCTCTTTTGCACGCCTAAAATTTAACATTGTGCAAATACACTGATACATGTATTTAAAAGAAAATGCTACATTAAAAGGACCTTTAACAAAGTGTGGGAGCTAGAAATGCAGTTTCAGAGAAATCATAGTAAATGTTTGACTTCGATTTGATTTTTTTTTCTAGTGACAAAAATTCTACTTGTCTAACAGTATTTTTTAAGACGGTGCATGCATGGAGGTCTTGCATGGACAGTGACACTGAGAGCCAGTGGCGTAGCCAAGGGGGGGGGGGGTCATGGGGCGGTCGCCCCCCCCCCGATAAGATTTGGCAAAAAAAAAACTGACGTGAAGCTGCCACCTTCATTCCTTTTTTTTCTTACTGTTGAAATATCTACAGCAATGTACATCAGGCGCTGATTTAGATATAATATTTTCATAAGCGTGGTAAGAAACATGTCAAAATTTTCGGCGCGCTCCGCGCGCAAAGTTGCATCCTACAGGTTAACCATTTTTCATGCAGATCGCGACGCAAAATTGAATACTAGTATATGATAATTTTATTATTAATAATAATAATAATAATAATAATAATGATAATAATAATAATTATAATAATAACAATAATAATAATAATAATAATAATAATAATAATAATAATAATAATGAACAATTTTTGTATATAGCGCATAACACAAAGACAAAATTGCATGTCTCTAAGCACTTTTTAGAACAGAGATAGGCCTACCAAAGGATTGTTGTGTAAGTTTAATGTTTTTGCAGTGCCTTGCGCAGTGTTTAAACAAGTCATATTCTTGTATTAGGAATACATAAGAATTTTTGTTAAGTTGTTATTTAGGGAGATGCATTGTTGCCTTCAAATGTTTGTAGTAGCGTGGTACAAAAACTGTGAAAATTTTCGGCGCACACAACATTTTCAAAAAAGAATATTGTGTGTGATTAGTAGTGTTTTGTAGTATTACGTTTCAAGAATTATTCAGATTAATTAATTCAGATTAATGATTCAGATCAATTTGTCACTAAAGAAGCAAAATATGTAGATTTGTAAAGGTGAAATTTTTCCTTTCCTCGTAGGGGAAAACCAAGTGTGTGTTTTTCTGTGTTTGCATGGCGAATTTTTATGTACAATTATATGGTTTAGTTGTAAAAATGCGATTTTTTTTGGCTCGCTCGCTACGCTCGCTCACATATTAGAATTTATATTTTTCGTCTCGGGGCCATCATCAGCACAATCTACTTGGGGGCTTAACTTGCCACAAACATCATGAGTGATTGTATTGAATAGAAACAAAATTACGTGACTAAAAAAAAGGGGTGAACTTTGCACTAAATGGCGTCAAATAGTCATTGGAGAACACCAGTGGTGTCAAAGTTAACGCTACAGTTTTAACAGTGTAACAGATACTTAATCCGCCCCAAAATAAAACGTTATTAACCCGTTAGAGACGCTTTGATTTCGCTATAATACACATTTTTCATAGACCACAACACGAGATTTCTTGTACTTAGTCTCCGACAGGTTTAAGGGAAGGAATCTCATTTGCACCATGCCTGGAGAACATCAACACACACCTTATGCCCTTTGGACTATTTACTGTATAAAAGGCACGTCTGTGAAATTTGATAATCAGTGATTACCTAGAATTTGACAAATGCACCAAAGAGAATACGTTCTCACGGACCATTATAAGTCCATGGTCAGACTCCGTGTGAAACTCGCCGAACAAAATTAGCTTTACTTCAGTAATCATGGTTTTTTTTTGGTCTAAATAACAGTGTTTTGGTAATGTTCTGAATGTCCATCGTATTTGTGTAAATTAAAACCCTGCATTGCCGTAATGGGCATCGACCTGGGTTCCTTCCCAAATTATCTTGTATCCATTACATGTATGTCTATTTATATTGTATTGTATATCGTTATGTTGATGTCATATATCTCCTGTTGTTATTTTATCATTATGTGTTGCTTTAATTGTTGAATAAAACCTGCTATCCTACATAAGACTTCTGTATGAAATTTGTTATGTTCATGAATGCATATGGTACACATTGGTATAATTATAAATGTCACAGTATATCATACACATGATCGTCCTCAGCGATGTAAGGGTCTGAAAGAAGACTAGTAGACAAGTAGAAATAAAATGGTTCCTACGAGACAACAATTCAAACCACAGTCTAACATTTACTAATTAGATGGAAACTGATTTTCCAGCTCCTTTACTTTGCTAAAGGTTTTTCTGATGGTATTTTCATCTATACACCTGTGTATTACACAATGTTAAGTTTGAAGCTTGCAAAAGAAACTGGCCAATATTTATCTAGCTGTAGAACACAACTTGGAATCAAATTAAAAACCAAAATGAATATTAAACAATGAATATTTTTCATTCCATTTTTTTCACAGACTAATGAACACCATCGGGTATACAATTAACCTTTTCTCCCAGCTAAAAGTGCGCAAAACGTAGATTTAGATTCCTTGTAGCCAAGCTTTGCAATTAGAGTTTTATGTTTTAGGTTAATTAAAATGTGTTGCATAAACCGTATAGCAATTATTAAAGGCAAAGTTCACCCTGACGTCAAGTTGGTTTTAATAAAAGCAGAAAAATTAAAGAAACATATTACTGAAAGTTTGACGAAAATCAACCAAAGAATTACAGAGTTATGAAGTTTAAAGTTTTGATTTTATGACGTCACATGCGAGCAGCTCACCACATGTCATGTAATAAAAAATTCCATAAATTGTCATTTTTTAATGGTTCATGATAGGTAAATGAGGGGGGGGGGTTTCCATAGAAGTATGTATGAAATACTGTTTCTGATAAAATATTGAATGCACAGGTAAAATCATTTTCAAATTTCTAAGAAAATTGCACTTTATGGAATTTAAATCACAAGACATATGGGGAGCTGCTCGCATGTGACGTCACAAAATTAAAACTTTGAAACTTCATATCTCTGTTATTCTTCGGTGGATTTTCACCAAACTTTCATTCATATGTTTCTCTTATTTTTCTGCTTTTATTAAAACCAACTTGACATCAGGGTGAACTTTGCCTTTAAGTTTTTTGTTTTTTTGCCACAGTGCATATTAGCGGGACATCATGGTTTAGGGGATAACGGTGTGGGTTTTCTTGCAAGAGGTCCACGGTTCAACACCCCAGGTGCTGAATTAAAAAAAACAATTTAATTTTTGCAGTGTACAATACAACTATAGAACGACTTTTCCGTTATCACAAATCCAATCGGAAAACGTCGCAGAAATCACACAAAGACACAGACGCGCGCAAACACAAAAACAAACCACTATAACACAAATACAAAAACCTTATCCGAAAAAATATACACCGTCAAAAAAGTTGCTTTTAACTCACCTTAAATGTCACGTTATTTCTATGTGTAGCAGATGTCAGCTGACAAACCTTTGACGAAGAGGTAACTAGCAACTTGATAACTGGTTACTTGATATCTAAAATGCTTGCAGACAACGTGTAGTACCAGCTGATCTGAGTATGTCCTTCGACGTTGTTGAAGTTCGAGTGCTCCTCCAGTATGAAGTAACGTCTGTATCGCTTTTCCTGTTTTGTCCTCTTTTTAAATCAAGTATTCACAGAAGCAACTTATTCTAAACAAGTTGTTAAATCTTTGATTTATTGCAAGTTGATTCCAATATATTTGGTCTAAGTTAGTCCTGCTGGAAAAAGAGCGTCCATTTAGAAACAAAATGCGGCGCTTCTATAAAAGAAAATATCCGAGTGTGAAGTGCATACAGTTCGGTCATCTAAATTAGGCGCCAAGTTTTCTCACGCTGAAAAATGCTTCTGCGTATCGCGGCGACACGAGCGGCAAAGTGAATACCTTAATTATGTTTTATCTTGCTTTGGAATTATATCTGGTAAGGGACTTGTTGGTGTATGGGGAAAAAAAAGAAATGTATAGTATTAGTCCTGCCCCGTGACCATCTCATCTTTGTGCCGAATGGCTTCTTTATAATACCACGTGCTGTGCGAAGGCGTTTTTTCGCTCTCCGTTCATTGGTTAAAATTCGATGAATGGAACGTGTGTGGATATCTTGAGCAGACGATGAACCTTAAAATGATGTTGATTTACGCGGGAATCAGTCTCTCCCGCGTAATTTTGTCGTGCATCAAGTCAGACCGTGTATACCGTATCATGACATCACCATTCACTATATGACTTCGGCACTTGATCATTTTCCGTCGTATACTGTCATTTTGTTATTATTTTCGTTGAAGCTTTGGAACTGATTTTACTTATCCATTTCAGTTTGTAAATACATTGAAACAATTTTTTATGTACATGTATCTTGCATTGATTCTGGAGGTTATTCCATTTACAAAGTGGTGGGATTAAGAATCCTCCATAGCAAAAATGAAATTTGACAGCAGTGCGTCGAGAAAAGTCGGTCACCCTGGGAGGTGGACACGGCTCATAAGAACGCGACTGGACAGTGGACACTTTAAAATGACAATTAACATATTATTAGGGTCTGGGTTAAAGGTTAATGACATGATTGAGTACATTTGAAAATGCCTCAAGAACCAAATGAGTTGAAACATATACCAAAATATACAACAGCTGGAGTGGATCTGCCAGCTGGAAAGATCTATCATTAATTTGTTGTACTTGAGAAGAATCAAGCATGAACACAATATATACCAGTATTGAATTTCTCTCGTGCCCCGACAGAAATAGATCTTCTAGAAAGCTACACAACAGATCTGCCCGTCACATCGGATATTGTACATGTACATGCAGTTCTTTTAGAATGAGTCAACATTTGACCACAAGATTTTCACAGCAGAATCCTTGCATAGTTTACTTGATTATAGTTCCACCCCGAGGACTACCTCCAATCATTCTATTTACCTTTAAGCGCAGGTTAAGATGATGACATTGATAGCATAGGATTAGACCGATTATGGGATAAGGTATTTTCATTCACACGCGCTTGTATAGGTTTCACACGCATACTATTACTCAAGAAAACTTAAGATTATGCTTATTTGATTAAGACCAGTTAGGAAGGGTGAGTGGCAGGGCGTGTGATTGAGATTTCTGAAATGGTTTGATTGACTCTTTATCCCCTGTTGAAAGAGAAAAACATAGTTGGCTTCTGATGAAATTCTCACACTACGTTTTTTTTTTTCTTATTTCAATTTTTCTTTCTTCTTGCCCTATTTTTCCCCTTTGTCCCTCTTTTTCCTTTCGAGGTCTTTGTAATAATGTTGTTTCTTTAATAAGACTTTAATATTCCCATTTAGGGACTTATACAATGCAAGCCTCGCTTTTTAATTGGTTCCTCACATTTCATGATGTCAAATTGTCTTTTATCTCTTGATTATGACGTTATATCTTGTATTTGTGTTATCGATTGTATCATTGCATTTATGTTTGAAATGTGGAACAATCAAATCAAATCAAAATCAAATCAAATCTCTCGAAAAATATGGTTTTAATGTCTGATGGGGAGGATTGTATTACTCTGTGTAACGATAGTGATATTGCATGACAGTTATCTCGTAAACATGATGATGAACACTTTATCCTGCATAAGATACACTCCTGTTCATAATTATGGAATATTTTGTTGATACTTAAGTTCTTTCTCCTATAACGTCCAAATTTTTAAGATAAGTGTTTATTTCACAAAAACATAGTATGTGAAGCAATTTTTTGATTTAATGAGATGACTAAAGTAAAAACTAAAACATATTGAGCGCAATAGCAATTATATATTTATTTTTTTTAATCCACCAAAATTATGACAAAATATTAAATTAAAGTAATTACAAACACAACTCGAAAAATAAATTTTGGTCTAATGTCATTTATCATTTAATTAGCATCAGAATTGTCTATTACAAGTCTAATAACGCGCGTAACCACCACGTGACTCAACAACAACTCTGAATACCGCCATTTTTAAACACAGGTTTTACCGTCGAGTCGGACGCTAAAAATGCTCAGCATTCTTAAAATACTTATATTATACTTGTTTCATCAGCGGTGAGCAAATATTAATCCCAGATGTACCGTTCACGGAAAAATGGCAACTTCTAAAATGACTCTAAAATATTCCATAATTATGAGCATGAGTGTATTAACTTACGCAACAACAACTGTTCCATTCCAGAATGCCAATTCAAAAATCCCAGAACCAATTCCTGTTTTTAAAGGATTTAGCAAGGTTGATGTTCGTGATACGATTTCATAGGGACCATCGAGTGATCCCTGAGGAGGCAAAATGAGTGAAAACACTCCAAATTCACTCCAAATTCAATCTGTAAAGAGTGAACATTTTTACTCGGGTTTTTTTTAGAGAGTGAATCCTTTAGCTGTGTGCAGCATCTGATAGGCCTACGGTACGGTTTTGCATGGGCAATCATGCTCATAATTATGAGCAATCATTCTTAAAGGCAAGGTTCACCCTGAGGTCAAGTTGTTTTTAATAAAAGTAGAAAAATGAAAGAAACATATTAATGAAGGTTTGACGAAAATCCATCAAAGAGTAATAGAGTTATGGAATTTTAAAGTTTTAAATTTGTGACGTCACATGCGAGCAGCTCCCCATATGTGATGTCGTATAATTTCCATAAAATGCCGTTTTCTCAGAAACTCTCAGAAATTCTCAGAAATGATTTTACCTGTGCATTCAATATATTATTAGAAACATTATTTCATACAGGCTTCTATGAAAACAAGCAATTTGATTATCATGAACCCTTTAAAAAGGGCAATTTGTGGAATTTATATTATATGACATATGGGGAGCTGCTCGCATATGACGTCACAAAATCAAAACTTTGAAACTTCATAACTCTGTTATTCTTTGGTGGATTTTCGCCCAACTTCCAGTATGTTTCTCTCATTTTTCTGATTTTATAAAAATAAACTTGACGTCAGGGTGAACCTTGCCTTTAAAATCTGGCGATTTGCGAGCACGTCGTATTATTCACATACACCTGACATTGAGTAATAGGTTCTGCGTGGACCTCATATACTGCACAATTAAATGTTTGTGGACTGTATTCATTCCTGATTTATCCTTTTGTAGGAAAGTATGAAATTTTAGGAAAACGGACAACAAACACGTATACGCAGTTGTAATTTAAGACTGTTGCATGTCCCTGGAGTTTGAAACGAGCTGTGAAACAGAAAACGTGATATGGGATGTTAGGATACAACACGAATAGAGAATGCGTTGTTTGGGATGATTCATTCTCGGAAGAGGAAACTCTATAAAACCATTACGTATCAGCCATCCCCCATGATATAGCAACTAAAGTGAAATCTATTAATATTACTTTTGACAGAATGGAACATGACTATGGTACTTCCTATGGCCAATTAGTAGTAATAGTAATAGCAATAGTAATAGTAATAGTAATAGTAATAGTAATAGTAGTAATAGTAGTAATAGCAATAGTAATAGTAATAGTAATAATGATGCTAATTCTACTACTACTACTACTACTACTACTACTACTACTACTACTACTACTACTACTACTACTACTACTACTACTACTAATGATAATAATATAGTAGTAGCAGCAGTTATAGATAAGTTACAGTATTTACAATAGAAAAAAGAATATGAGGCTATATTGTTGTTAAAAGGAACCAGAGGGTAGCACAAGTGCTAGTCGAGCCTGATTCCTCCAATCTTTCATAATTCATTAAATGAAATATACATGTAATGTTTCAAGAAAAACAGAAACAAAAACTAAATACATGTTAAAGGTACATGTAGAACAATGTCTGAAAAATATGATACATGTACACGGTAATATACATAACTAGTGGAGTTTCCATTGTAACAAATTACAAATTACTTCTACTACTTATACTAGTACTACTTAAGTTACTTCTGCTACTAGGCTACTACTACTACTTCTACTACTACTACCACTACTACTACTACTTCTACTTCTACTACTACTACTACTACTACTACTACTACTACTACTACTACTCTGATACTACTACTACTACTAGTGCCACTACTACTACATGTACTACTACTACTACTACTACTACTACTACTACTACTACTACTACTACTTCTACTACTACTACCACTACTTCTACTTCTTCTACTACTACTACTGCCACTACTACTACTACTACTACTACTACTACTACTACTACTACTACTACTACTATTACTACTGCC
>JZLH01S0601067.1:72554-83249 GCA_001188425.1 Eucidaris tribuloides
GAATTGGAGCTTAAAGAAAATACACAGTACTGGTTGATTACTTGCAGAACAACAACATTTTAATATCAACTGCTTTCAAACCTTCTGTGAACAGATGGTATTCTAAAAATGTCACTATAGTACAGGAGAGAGTAGTTGAAAACAAGAGAACACTTCGTTTTGGACATATCTGTTACACAAATACCCTGTGCTGACAAAATACTAACACAGAAACTATGAGTGTGGGACTATGTATTATTGTTGCCATGACCACACTTGCAGCAAACGGACCTACTCGTCGGTACTTAAAGGATGTCAATTCTTACTTTTTTATTGTAATTGAGTGAAATAGTCACATTTGATAGATGTCAAATGTAATTTACCCTCACTGAAAATAGTCGAACAATGTAAATTTTGAGAGAATTAGATTTCCATCAACACCAGTAGCGGTGGGGGTGTGATTCCTATTTTAAAACTCTACATATCACTGTGGAAGACCCGATTAAAAAATTGTGAAACTTTTCTATCTGACATATCTGACAGTGTTTGAATGGACAAACAAACACCCTAGAACACAAAAGTTTGGACAGTTATGCTGTCACTTGTAAAATATGTACAGATACATATTGGCACATTATTTATTCTCAGCCGATACGAAATTCTGCAACACAGCAGTCTATGGGGGAAAGCTGGAATGGTCTCTCAATGATTTTCACTTTGTTAAAGCACTTAATGATCGTTTTTAAACTGCATTTTTTTCAGGGCTTCATTTTTAGACCGTATCAGAGACCCTGGTAGCATGGGGAATCATGTAGCTCAGATTTTTTAAACTGGAAACATTGTTATACAATGCCTTTAACTGACAGCATGGAGGTAGAACATTCTGACTGTTTTAGGTAATTACTGATCTTTAGATTGCACGGTTTGGGGGGGGCATCTATTTCACCATATACTACAAGTTTTAAATGTATATAATTGTACAACATGAACTCAAAGAAAGACCGTTAACATACACTTCAGTATACCAATGTTCTACCTAATCAAATGAGAATTTTGTTTCACCCCATTCCATTTCACATGCCTTTGTTCTCTGTCTCTCTTTACTGCAGGTAACCATGACGATTGACAAGGTGAGGTCATCACAAACTCCCTCCACCTCTCCTCCCCTTCACGTCCATGTTGACCAGGAAACCCCAGTCCACGTCCATGTCAAGAAAGGGGGCAAAAAGTCCGCTTCTGCCATGGCAGTTGAGGTTGGTATCTAGGATTATTAAACTTTTCCATATTTATTCTTAGTGTGCTTTTTATTCATTTATTTATTTTGTAAAAATCATTTACATCATAATATTTATTTGTATCATGTATTTCATTTCAATACATGTGGGGGAGCACATTCAATACAACTGTACATACTGTTGTAGGTGAAAAAACAACAACACATTATTACGCCTCTGCCTCAAAGAGTGCAAGATACACCTGAACCAAAGGTTTTACAAAACTTATTGTCTGTCATTCATTGTGCTGAAGGCTAAAAAAATTACTTAAATACATTGTGCTGAAGTAAAAAAAAAAAGCTTATTGTTTGTTATAATTATGCATAAACTATTCACAGTTTTGTCTTCTTTAAATCACAAAACTAAACAGGAAAGATCCATAGGAGGAGGGGATTCAAGGTTCTTGAAATGCTACACCTGCTACATGTACCTCCCCACCCAATAGACCCAGGGGAAGAGCCCTCAATAGCGAAAACTAGGTTATTTTCAAACATCTTCTCTAGATCCAGAAGCCAAATCACACTGTGTGTAGATATGTCAAAAAGTGAAGAATAATTGTTCCTCATGACAATGCCTGGGATGGCCCTATTGGAAAGGCGAGAAAACCTCTGCCTTCATATGTATTCATTCGTGTACAATATCTATTGAGTTACAATACAATTGCAAGTGTACTGTGGTCATGTTACACATATGTAATACTGTAATATCTTTGTACAATGACAGGAGAAACTCAAGCAGAGCAAGACCCGTTACAACCGCTCCCTAACCACCTCGGGTAACCTGCGGCCTTCCAGCAGTGCACGTGGGCCATGGGTACCAGCCCCTGGAAAGAGCACTAAGGGACAGAAATTCAGCTGGAATGTAAGTTATTGTTTATAGTATCCATGGGCATATATTTATACACACAGTAAACGGCAGTTTTCTGAGCATTTTTCAAATTCTAGATAATTACTGATCTTGAGATTTCACAGACACAACCTTCCTGAGTAGCCTAGGGGCATGAGTGATGTTTTGTTGTGCTTCTGAAGGGCTGCACAAGAGATGCCGTGCCATTAGAGTATGTCCTTGAAAGAAGAGTGAACCCAAATACATGTACGTAAATGATAACTAAACCAGTGTTGGAGGACTCGAGGCCGACTTTGCCAGTCCTTGGCCTCGGCCTCGGCCTTGTAATGCCGTGACTCGGACTCGGCCTTGGAGCATGTGGCCTTGGCTATTGGGGTCGAGGCCACAAGATTTTATAGAAGCTGTTGAATCCAAGAATAAACCTATCTCATTTGTTTTACATGCATTTTGGCAAATATTTCCAACTAATATACCATAAAGAATTATGGAAATACTAATATAACTTGAAGCTAAGAAAATTCATCACTGATTACATGTACTTCAATCTACCCAGCCTGTAAGTTTCACACAGTTTATCAGGTTAGTCGATGTTTCTCTATGTCGCTGTTCTACTGCAACAAGACAGGCACTGTGAAATTTGATGCCCATTCATTAGCTAAATGTTCTGATGACAATAATAGTTATAAACATTAAACATTGTTTACTTCAAAGTCAGCAGCGTTTGCTTTATTTTTTTTGATTTTTTTTTTCAAATTGATAAATTTCACTAATTGGTTGATTTGAATTAATGGTTGATTGTTGAATGATTGTGTGTAATTGATCGTAGGATTTCAAAGTACATGTAATCTTTTAAAAGGTTAAAATTATGTCCTAAAATATTACATTATTTCGTAAGTTGGTGACTCGGACTCGGCCTCGGAGAGTGGTGACTCGGACTCGGTCTTGGCCTCGGACAATAGTGACTTGGACTCTGCCTCGAAAGGTCGTGACTCAGACTCGGTCTTGGCCTCGGAAGGTTATGAATCGACTACAACACTGAACTAAACAGAAATGTGATTGTAACAGTAATTTACAATTGTCAAATGATGTGGAGAGATTGTGATTGTAAACTGGCAGAAAACTTGAACTGAACAGAGTTATTCTAAAATCAATTACACTCATATCTAGGACTGCTTTCTTTTTTCCTTTGATTAACATGTATGTATTTTTATTGTCTTCGTTCACTATGTCACCCTTACAGAGTGCTTCAGCCCATCTTAGCATCAACCCTCCAAGTAAAGATGCAGTCCATTCCACTCTTCGCATGGAGGACCTCGACAATGAAAGCGAAGATGGAAAATTCAACGAATACGAGAGGAAGATTGACAGTCTGATAACAGAAGTTGGCTCCCTCAAGACAGAAGTGGGTTGATCTTTTCTCACTGAGAAATTAATGAAAGTTAATGATATTTGTTACATTTACTTTACGGTCTTAGAGATTGAGATGCATTGGAATAGTAATTTCAATCACTGTTTGAGGAAGACTAAAAAATATTGGGTGATTTAAGTTGAGAAATGTAGTGATACTGAAAAATAAACAAGTATAACAAAAATATCAAGAAGGGGGAGAGCATAATTTGAGGAAAAAATACTACAGTATTAGTCCTTTGACCTGTTTGTATGCCCTCTTTTCACTCACATGATGAAAATAGTGCCATCAATGTTTCGCACCATGCTACGTAAACAGCCTTGTGTAAATATACCAGTGGTGTTTAAAAGAAAGTGCCATGTAAACACCTTTAGCAAAGTATAGGAGCTAGAAACTTAGTTTCAGTGGAATTATAGTAACTGTTAGAGATAAAATTAGATTAAAACTATCATAGAGACAAACATTTACATGTAACTAGTCTTTAAGTCTTTCAGACTCGTTAACACTGCGTGTGTGTTCATCATACATGTATGATGTACAATTTACGCAAATTCCTAGTATAGAACATATTCAACATACACTAAATGGTAATTGTTTTTTGTGCATATTGCAAATTCTAGGCAATTACTGATCTTCAGATTTCACAGACATATCCTTCATAAATAGCCTAAGGGCATGGGTGATGTGTTACTGTGCTGAAGGAGGGATGCAAATGAGATTCCTGCCTTTAAAATTATGCCTGATGTTATTTCTTGACAGAGGGAGATTGCCAGAACCAAACGAGCGGCAGAGAGAGCCAAGGAAGAACTCCAGCACTCACGTAGGGTCCTGGAGGAACAGAAAGAAGAATTACAAGACTTCAAGGAGGAACTAGAGATTACAGAGCAGGAAAACAGGAAACTGAGAAAATCCATGGAATTTATACGAGAAGACTCTGAATATGCCAAGTATGTTCACAAAATGCAGTTATGGTATTGCAAGTATTTATTTGATTTATCAAATTTATACAACTTCAATAGGCCCCAAAACTGCTGAAAAAAATGTAATATTGACTTGTGTACAAAATCAATGCAACTTGTGTTTTTTACAATATTGATATTTTCACTTTCATTGGCTACATTTTATTTAAGCATAATTATGCTTCAAAAAGTGTCTGCGACAAATTTTGCAGAAAAAAAAACAGCAAAAACAAAAGGCCGATTTGCAGGTTATGTAATATTTAAATAATCTTCACTAGGGATTTGTAAAATACCTCTGATGAGACTCCGGAAAATCACACAATTTGGCCTTGCCCTACCGGACTATTGCTATTTCAAGAGAGTTATACGCAAAAACATTTTCTGCATTAATTTGCACAATTATTTAAAAATAGTACATGTATATATATTTTGTCTTGTAGTTTACATCCCATTCTATGTGCATGAAAAATTTTGCGGCGATCGCGATATCTGCGGCAGAATTGAAATTGAACCCTCCCCTAGTAAAAACGTCTGAAATAGTAGGGTATTAAATCTATACTTCTTTGTTATCCATACAGTTTTGTGATAACTGTCAAACATCATCATCCCTTTAATGTTTAGGCTTGAGAAGGATCTAGCCCAGTCAGAGAGAGACCAACTCCTTAAGAAGCTAGTGGAAACGGAGATGGACGCTAAGGCAGCTGCTGAGCAGGTCAACGAACTTAGGGATGCTGTACGCCACTTACGAGAGGTGAGAATGCCATAGCCGTATCAGGACAACTCCCCTGGGGACGACTCCCCCGGAGGATGGGTCTCCCGGAGGATATCTCCCCCATGGACTACTCCCCGAGGAAAATTCAGATATCTAAAGCTGGAAATGTTGTTAAACTCCTCCAGGGGGAGTTGTCCTCAAGGAAGTTGTCTTCAGGGAAGTTGTCCTTGAGGGATTTTGTCCTTAGTTGGAGTTGTCCTGCGGGGGAGCCATCCCTACAGGGGAGCTGTCCAATGGAGTGTGGTCCTCTGGAAGAGCTGTCTTCTGAGGTAGTTGTCCTTCTGGGGAGTTGTCAGGTGGGAGTCATCCTGGGGGAGTTGTCCTCGGGGATTTGAAAATTACTTACAAGATAGAAAAGAGTATGTGATGGTCGATGGTGTCAGATCCTCTGTACAGAATATATCGTGTGGTGTACCACAGGGTTTGGTTTTGGGTCCCCTTCTGTTCCTTGTTTATATTAATGATATTGTTAATTCTTCAAATTTGGCCAAGTTTTCTCTATTCGCTGATGATACATGTGTGATTATTATTTCCAACCAAAATATCAATACTCTAATATCAACGTTCAACAAAGAAATTCAATCAATATCCACGTGGTTCAAATCTAATTAACTATCTCTAAATCTTTCAAAAACTAATTATATTATTTTTAGGACAAGGAACAGAAGAACACCCATGAATTTAGAACAAATTCAAATTGATGGATGTGATATATCTAGGTTGCAAAATGTAAAATTTCTTGGTGTTACAATTAATGAATTTCTAAATTGGAATTCTCATGTGAAGGAAATTTCCAAATCTCTTTCAAAATATGTAGGATTACTCTCTAAATTAAAGTATATATTACCAAATAACTTGAATATCCTACCTCACTTGAATTACTATAATTATATGTGGGGTAATACATACAAATCTCACCTGTTGAAACTGTTTATTTTTCAAAAAAAGGCAATAAGAGCGATTACAAAATCACATGTACATTCTCCAAGTACCCCTTTATTTGAAAATCTAAAGGTTTTACCAATTTTCGAATTAATCACTTCCAATACTCTGATTTTTATGTATTCTGTACAGGCAAAAGCACTTCCGGAAAAATATTGTAATATGTTTGCAGTCAATTCAAATGTGCACCAATACTATACCCGTCAGCAACATCATTTTCATCGTCCAAATGTAAAATCCACCTCTGCATCTCAATCCCTATATCATATCGGCATAAAGAAATGGAATGATTTACCCTATTCTATTAAGATAAGCTCAACATGAACTAGATTTAAGAAACTTTGTAAACAATTACAATTAGAATCATTGTGATAACATGTATACTGTATAATGACTTTGTCTGTTATTTTCAGACGCACAATTTAAAAACTGATCAAAAGTATTAAGTATTTATCTGTCTCAGGGCTGTGTGTGTGCTCGTGTGAGTTCTGTGTGTAAGTGCGTGTGTACTGTTTTGTATTGTATTATATTACTGTATTCATAACATATTATATCTGTATTTATTTGATGCAAATTTCATTAATTTTTCAAAATTGTTTGTTGGGACCCCATTTAACGAGCTTCCGCTTTTTTCAGGGGTTCCAAACCATATGTAAGCTGTTTTTAATGTACAAAATGACTGTTTCATTGTAAAATTGTTTTTATATGGTTGAATAAATGAAATCTGAATGTGTCCTCAGGGGAATCGTCCTTTGGGGAGTTGTCGAGGTAGGAGTCGTCCCGTAAAGTTGACCTCCAGGACTATCAGCAAAAATATATCCCACTGTGATATTGTGGGGATCAGAGGCATGGCCAGGGTAAAATTAGGGGTGGGGGGGGGGAATCAGTCGGGGGGAAAAATGTTCCCGCCAATCATCAAAACTTTGAAAACAATAGGGGGAGCTGCCCCCACCTTGTCCTCCAGTGGCACCACCCATGGCAGGGATGGTGCGTAATAATGGACTAGGGTACTTAAAATCATTATTACATGTCACCATTCCAAAAACTATGTTATTTCCTGATCATTAGTTTTGACTGAAAATGATATATTTGGGTTCTGAACATGCTGAAAATAATCTTCCTTGCCTGGCATATCGATTTCTTTGTTCTTCCTTTGGGAATATGCTGCCAAACAGCTAGGTATTTGAATACCAACTTAGTCAGTACTTGACTATTCGTCACCGGACAGATATTCAAATAAGAGTAAATGTTACATTTTAATACTGATCGGTGGAAAGGAATTCAAATAATTTAAATATCCATTTTTCTTTGTCCCAGGCCTTACCTTTACCGTATATGATGTGTTTTGTCATTTTCCAGGAGAAGCGGATGAGCTCCCATGACAGTAAAGTGCTGGCCAAACAGAGGCAGCTACTGCTCCAGAAGTTACAGGATTTTGAAACGACAAATTCAGCACTCAGGAGAATGCTACGCGATGAACACAGGAAAGAGGTGAAATACTCTCAGATGTTGTGATACTTTGTGTAAAATGAATATGCAACAAAGCATTATCTACATTTTAATGGCTTATTTTCAAAGATTTGTAAAAATTTTGTAAAAAAAGTTTGTAATATTTATGGAATCACCAGTTTCCTGAAACATGTTTTGTGGTTAATCTTACATTCATTCTGATTAATTTCTTCTTTTTCCTACATGCTCTTCTATTATTATACTTAGCTATAAACAGCAGCATGGCAGTTCGTTATACCAAATAATATGTGTGTCCAAATTCCAGAATATTCACAGAATTTTATTTCAAGACCTTTTTCAGGAACTCTCGGCTCAGAAGTCATTGTAATTGTAAACTAAAAACCTCATGCAATATTAATTTATTACTTTTATCATAACTGAGAGCATTTATTTTCTGGTATCCTAACAATGTGGTATCACATGCTATAGTAATATGATTTTGGCTGTATAAATAGTCATGCCACTAATATAGAAAGAGGAGTGGGCAAAAGGTAGCCAGCAAAAAAAAAATAACATCTGTAGAAGCTAAAATTTCTTGTTCTATAATTCACCCCAACAGATGAAGTATTTTATACCAGTCATGTTAATAATCAACCATATCCACATTTTTTAGTCCACAAGGGGTCAGACGGCCGAGCAGCGCGACGTCCTCCTCAAGAAACTGACAGAGTCAGAGTCCATCAACCAGAACCTGCGTCTGGAAGCGCTGGAGAGCAGCCGGAAGCTGGAGTCCATGCGAGCCACCCTGGAAGTGGAGAAGAGCCAGTCCAGGTCCCTGGCTGACCTGCAGACCTCCCTAGAGACCACCAGGGGACACCTACAGAACCAGCTGAGGAAGAGAGAGGCCGACTGCAATCGTATGGCGGTGCAGATAAGAGTGAGTGCAGTCCTTCAACTGGTCCCACTTTTCCTTCTTTTTTGTGAAGATCCTGATTTTTCTATTTTTCCCGTAAAAATCCTTATTTTCCTACTTTGTATCCAAAGAAAAAAATATTTACAAAACCTTTTGCGATAGGTTTAATATTTGTTAAGGGTTGAGTAATCTCTACAGGCTGAGAGTGCTGTAACTACCATCGTCACCTGTTTGTGAAGGAAAAAATTGGTTTCCATGGATTTCCACTTTTTCGCCAATCTTAGAATGTTTTTGCACATATTCTGCATGTTTTGAATTTTCTTCAAGGTTACTACTCCAAACAATTCCAAACAATACCCTACTTTCCTCCAACTTTGGTGGATTGAATCCTACCTTTCTCCTACTTTGCGGAGAGTTTTGCTCGTAAGTTTCTCCTCCCTTTTTCAACCAAGCAGAATGGAAGGCTCGGTGAGTGTGATTTTGCACAAGCTGATTTATGACCTGATCATGTACTATATGGGCCTGTATTCTTCAAAGTGAAACTAGTGTTAGTCTTGCTCTCAACCAAAGTATTGTTGAACTAGTCATTGTATTGGTGTTAGTCCATAGTAGACTTGACTTAGCCCAAGCCTCAATTTTGTATTTGAGAGTTGGCATGCCTAAGTCAAGGTTTACTCCTGATCAAATGCTTGATCTATAATTTTTAATAGCTCAGAAAAAGAATGTCCCAACTGGAATTGAACCTGTAACCTACTACTTTCTGGATAGCAGCACTACCACCTTTCTTCTTTTTCTGAGCTACTAAAAAATTACAGATCAATCATTTTATTCTGGAGGTTGCTACCCCCATCATTATAAACACTGGGATGTCAGTTTTCAAGCAAAAGCCTGAATTCAGGCCCAGGTAATTATTTTTCAGGTCATATTTCAGGCTTTTTTGTGTACAAAATAGCTCATTGTAGGCAAATTTTAGGCCCTCCCATTAATTCTAGCTGGTGTCCATGTAAAACATAGTGTACAGTAAAAATTATGCAAAAATACCATGAATTTTCTCTGCCAACTTTATATTTCTAATGTGTATCATCCACAGAATCTGGAGAACCAGGTGGAACAAGAGAAACTGGAAGGCGAGCACCTCCAGGGGCTGCTCCTAGCCGCCAAGGAGAAGGCCGCCGCGGACAAGGACGCCCTCAAGAGGGCCACGCGGGTCCAGAAGGAGCGGGCCTCCCGCAGCGAGGATGCCGTGGAGAAGCTCCAGGCCCAGGTCTTGGAGACGGAGACCCGTCTGGTGGAGTCCGGGGCCCACCTGGAGGAGTGGAAGACCAGGAGCAACCACGTTATTAGGGAGAAGACACAGGTGGAGGGGGAGAACAGCGTCTTGAAGAGGTTGGCATATACTGTAAAACCAGAAATTTTTGTGTGTATTTAGCATTCATGAATTTCGTGAGAGTAAAATGCATGCGAATGCTTATGTCTAACATTACACAAGTTTTTGAATGCCAATACAAGACCGTGTACTGTACAAGTCAAATGACTCGAGATATATATACTAGCAATGTAGTAATAGTGCGCAGTCACTTACAGCGATCGCAATGTACTTCTGCATTTGATAAAATATGGTTTCAGAGCCATTAAAAGCAATATTTCTGTAAATTGTTGTTATAATTTATTAATAAAATACCCAAATGCTTCTTCCTAGCAATTTATTTATATATTTTTTCATGGTCGGTGACTCGCGAAAGTCTCAGGCACGGGAAATGGCCGTCAGCTCGTATTCGCGAAAGTTTTTATGTCGCGAAATATAGTGTTGTACAGTATGATACATTCAAATTCTATGCATACAAGGTGTGACCAAAGAGAAACGAGAATGTGGCAGCCACGCCCATGACGCAATGTCAATTAACCCACCGTCCATGTCACTGTCTTGCCCAACATCTCATCAACATTCTACTATAATATTGTTCACCTATATCACTCTGTGCCCCTTCCTCGGGCTATTAAGTGCACGCCCCTGCTTCGCCCTCCGTCACAACAGATGAAGTGGCACAAACATGGAACTGTGAACGGAGATGCCAACCGTTACGGATTCTCCGTATTTGTTCCGCTTTTATTGCCCTTGTTACGGCATTACGGTAAATAACCAAAATTTAACA
>JZLH01S0601079.1:40819-51413 GCA_001188425.1 Eucidaris tribuloides
ATTAACTGGTCATACAATGATTCCAATTTTTGGTGTGTTGCCTGCAATGAAAAAACATAATTGTTAGCCTAATTGCAATTTGGCAAGCGGAGCGCGCCGAAATAGGAACATTTTTTTAATCGGCGCCAGCTAATATTGGGAACATGTTGTTTTGCCCCAACCCCACCCCCCCCCCACAAAAATGACAAATTGTTAGCGAAGCTTGACAAGGCCTAAAAAAAAAATTAACTTACAGTGTTCCATTTTTTTACGCTTTTGCGACAAAATTGTCTAGCAATAATTACTGCAATTTTGCGCGCAGAGCGCGCCGAAAATTTGGACACCTTGATTATTCTGCCTCATTAAAAAATTGAAAAATTTCAGCATAATGCAAGAAATATGGTTTAAAAAGTACGCAAGGCCAGTCAAAACCATTGAACTTCGCAATATTCAATTTTGTTTTCCGGCGCCTCACGCAAAAATTGCTCTCAGAAATTGGCGGCCTCGAAATTTGTGGACATTTAATTATCATAATGCCAGTTGAATATTTGGCAAATATTGCTTAGTCCCCTCGCACCCCCCCCCAAGAAAAAAAACCACGCTAGCGAATTGATAAAATTCTATGTTTAAAGAGCGCATGCAAAGGCCACTAAAACAGAATGAACTTTAACCACCAGTCTTCAATTTTGCGGCGGCGTTGGCCGCAAAGACTTACCATGTGAAATTTCCGCGGAGGTGCACCCTTACGTGACATTTTATTGCCACACCAATGAAAAATATGGGCAGAAACACAATTGTTTGCCCCACCCCCCAAAAACTGCACAAATGAAAGATGTATGTTTAAAACCCCGCCGCAAGCCACTCAATAACATTTTAATTACAAAACAATGTATCAATTTTGTGCGCGCTTTTGCGAGAAAAATGTTAAGATATATGTATATCTATTGCCATTTTGCGTGCGGGAGCGCGCTTTAAAATATGTGCAGTATATGACTCGCAATGATTATTGAGGGAAACATATTGTTTTGTTCCTCCCTTCCCCCCCCCAAAAAAAAACCCTAAATAAGATTGTAAAAATCTATTATTTGAAAAAAAGTAGTGGCAAGCCAACAAAACAAATTAAGACTGCATTGCAAATTGCATCATGTTCATTTTTGCTCGCTTTTCGAGAAATTGTTGACATTATAATTGCGCGCAGCGCGCGAAAAGGAATTTTTCTTTTGACCCCTTCCAAAATTGACAATTCTTAAAAAGTAATGCAAATAGCTATTGCGTATGAGCCTGCTATTGAATTTTGCGCGCGAGCGCGCGGCCGAAAATTGTGCCATTTTATTACTTTCATCGATTGAAAATATTTGGCAACATATTGTCCCTCCTCCACCTCAAAAAAAAAAAAAAATGCAATTGCAAATCTATGTTTTTAAAAGAGCGCAGGCACTACAAAACCATTTATTTTTCACATTTTCTGACTTTTTACCTTCCCTCCTCTACAAAGGAAATGACAATTGAAAAGTTTTAACGTATGGTAATACACCAATAGAATCAGATTTTCGTTTTCCTAACAGAGCTTGTTTGTAACATATTTATATGCCATCAGTAATCAATATTTTACTTTAATCAATAAAAATTCGACGAAAACATTAAACTTTCTGAATTTGTTTAAAATTTTAAGATTCAGAGGAAATGCAATCTGCAATGTTTTAGATGTTTCATTCAAAAGATAACTGTCTGATATTTATCTTCTTCTTTTATTGCACACGAGGCACTCTTTGCAGTGAATATTCTGAATGTCTCTAGATTTAATCATTGACTAATTGTGGGTCGCGTTTATACGAGTTGCATTTATATACTAGTATATTCTTTGTTCACAAACCACTTACCTCAACATATTATTCTTCTTATTTTCATGTAATTGTAATAATTCATGTTATGATAACTTCAGCATCTAATTATCATTTTCCTATTCATTACTACAATTTTCAAATTCTCAAGCGTATTTTTTTTGAAACAATCTAGCCAGTAATTATAAGAGAATAGCCATCACTGATACTTTTAAAGTAAAATGTAAAGATTCTACTAATGAAAGCTCGTCTCACTAAATTCTATGTTTTTATTAGGATATGAAGTGTTGTGTGTGTTTGTGTGTGTGTAGTGTGTAAGGCATTGTGTTGCTGTCGCTGTGTAAAAAAGCATATATAATATATACTAATATTTTTCAGGGGGTGCTGTGCACCCCCTGAAAAAATTTCCAGGAGGTGCTCGCACCCACACGCACCCCGCTTACCCAGGGCCAAGGGCGTCGTCGTCCGTGCCGTCCGTCCGACGAGTTTTGAAAATGTTTTTCGTTCGTACATTTCTCAACCGATTTTGCATTACGATTGTTTATATGTAGGCTAGTTGGGGGATTTTACAATTTCTAAACGAATCGTGAAAATTCATTATAATGTTAAATTTATGCAAAATTTAATTTTGAAAATCACAAAAAGATGCTGATCTTCTCCTTCATTCTCCAAACGATTATTGGATATGTGATTGCTGTTAATTTGGAGGACTGATTATGCAACATTAACTTCTACAAGAATTCGAATATACTGCATTATTAATTATGGCTTAATTTTATGCAAATTATTCCAAATAAAAACAAAAATTGTGCTTCTCCACATTTCTTGACCCGATTTTCTTCTGTTTGTTTATTCTGAAGGGCTAGGTGGGGCTTTAAACTTACTACACAAAATTGAAATTATAAATTATGCAATTTAAAATTAATCAATTATGCAAATTTGATGCAAATTTATATCAAAAGTCATCAATAAAATCACAAAAAAATGCTTCTTTCTTCATTTCGTCAAGCATTTGATTAGTTTGCTTTATCTGGTAAGAGCTAAGCTGGTACACTAAACTTAACTACCAGAATTTTTTAAGCTGTTGCTTCCATGAAGTTAATATGGTTTTGTGCAAGATTTATTGCCAAAAATAACAGAAGATTGCTTTTTCCCTTTTCATTGACCAGATTTTTCATTCTATCGATTCTTTTTTTATAGATTAGGCATAGGTGGGGCTTTCAAAAACTTGTACACAAAGTTTATTGAAGTTCCATTAATTATGCTAATTTATGCAAATTTAAAATCACAAATAAAATCACAAAAATGTTATCAAAATTACGCTTCTTCATTATGTAATTCATTATTGTAAAGTAAATGCTTCTTCTCCATCATTTCTGATAGTTTGATTGATTGCATTATTCCAACAACAAAAATCAGTATGGAGCCCCGGAAGGGATCCGGGGGTGCACTAGCAGTCATTTTGCAGTAGATTTAGTGCAACATAAGCCTATGATTTAAGTAGATTATTATTGGGATTCCCAACTGACCCCCCCCCCCCCCGCCCTTCCCCACCCTCTCATTATCACATTATCAATTACTTGCTGACTGCTGGTGTACTCCCTTTTGATATATCAAATACATATATTTGGCTCCAGCAGGATTAAGTACTGCTCTATTAATTAGCTAAATTGCTACTTTACGTGCTTTTCACAAGGAAAAAAGTCCAATTATATTTTTGTATGCAGCAATCATTGCCCTGCATGCCAATTGAACCGACACCGCTCTTTTGAATCGTGATTGTGAGTTCGGTTTATTTTAGGCACAAGGCTGGCCCCTCAACCACAACAGTCTGGCCCCATTACAAGCATCACTAGCAGTAATGATAATAATGTCTCAAGGCTTATACGCTGCTTAAACAAGCTTTGATAATACCGCAATGGTATATCCATTTTCGGTCGAATCCCTCCCGTGGCTTCACTTTTATTCTGGCCGTATCAGTCTCAACATACATCACACTTAAATGATGGATGTGATTTTGTTATTGACCTTCTAAAGACAATGTCTTCAGCCTAGACAAATGATTTAATTTGGCCGACATGGGCTTTGGTTTAGAAATTTGTGGCAGCAAGCACATAATGTTTTTTTTTTTACGTGTCAGTTAACTTGTTGTGGTTTTAAGTCTCACAGGCACCAGAGAAGGACATAGATGTAGAAGTAGCATAACCAGCAGATTATGGTGGAGGGGGAAATTGGTCTTTTCTTAGAGCAGAATGTAGGGGCAATAGCTGGGATTAAAGCCCAAGTTTAGTTTTGGGGATTTTTTTTTTCATTTGAAAGCTTTATGCCCAAAAGTTATACCTCATCTGAAAGAGCAGACTCCCATACTGTGTGTAGATCTAGGCTGTTTGTAGAGGTAGATAAACGGGATACTTGATGGTTGTTGATGCTATAGAGGAATTAATAGAATTTTGACTCAAATTATCCCAAGTGTATAGTATAAGGAGATTAAGTTGTGTTTAACTGGATTTAGGAAATGTCATTACACACTGTTGTTGGAGGAGGGGGATTCTTTGTCAGAAATTACTACCACGTACAACATGGAGTGATGTTCTTTTAAATTGAAGGACAGTTTTTGTTCGACCTTTAACGGATCACTTTCACTCTTAAATAATGCAGACAGGAATTTCTGTGCAGGAGATATCCTCCTTAGGTCGTCGTTGAATCATCACCTAATTCGGCAGAGACATCAATGAGTCTCCACAGGACATTTCATTTGTTGAAACTTAAATTAAAGAGAAGTGGAAAGAAAGACATAAAGAAAATGAAGAAGGAAAGAGAGAGACACAAGAAGAGAAAAAAAATAAAGAAACACAGAAGAAAATTTAAAATAAATAAGGAAAGAAAGAAAGAACTTAGAGATACAAAAGAGGGAGAACAAAACAAGAGAAGGTAAGAGACAGAAAGAAAGAAAGAGAGGGAGAGAAAAAGAAAAAGAAGAAAAGAAAGGAAGAAAAACCATAGGTTTTAATCGTCATTATACCGATATCAAGCGATATCACCATCGCGGATAACGATATCTTATCGATCGCTCTTGATATATAAGCTTCCGGTCGGTAAATCATAACAGTCAAACGCACAAAAACATCCATTCTTGAACTCGTTCAAATTCGTAATATCAATACCTTATACCCAAGCAAACCATTGATTGACCTGATGAACAATTTTGGAGTTGTCGATAAGAATATCGCTACGACCTTACCATGTAAACGAAGGAATGAACTCGAAACTCTCAAAAGAAAGAGACCGCGACACACCGTGAGAGGCGAATGCCACCATACGTCCACACCGATAAGAACGCGAAATGCCGGTGTGGAGGGCTCTCCATGGCTCGTTCATGCTAATGGAAAGGTTGTTATATGAACGAAGGACTTGAAAAATATATTATTCGCGAGATATTAAGGAAATTTTGACACGTTTCTAGCAATTAGCACAATGTGTATGCGGCTTTGCTTAAACCGAAGTTTATCTCCCAAAACTAAAGGGTCAAAAAATTAGAGCGGCCACATACGTTCAGATTCGGTAGAGCTAATATGCGAATATGGAGTATTGTTCCACTACCTCAAACGATGCCTAAATGCATTTCGCTTTTAAATGTATGGCAAGCATATTGAATTGGTAGCGTCGTGTGCAGCATCTTCCAAAATAAGCACCTGAAACTCTACAAACAAAATAACCCTAGGCAGCAGCATGCATGGACCGGCACTGTCAGTACTGTATGTCACAGTTCCTTCAAACAATGCAGCTCTGTAGGAAACATTAGCCCACGTTCAGACGCAGGCTGTTTCAGGTCGGAGTAAGTGTTTGGAGGAAGGTCGAGAGAAGCCCAGTCGCCAGTAAGAGTCGGAGAAATGTCGAGTAGTGCCCGTTTCTGGACAGAGGTCGGAGTAAAGTTCCTCCGAGCTCCTCCGACCAAGATCACTCATCGTTTTTCCAGGACGTATCTTCGCTATCAACGACTAGCCGGTCCGATGAAATTGCCCGTGCGGAGCGAGTCGACTGGCACTCGGATTATCTAATGAAACCCTTATGTGTTAATTTCCGTAGTTCTTAAAAGAGTTTGTTTAACTCTATCGCGCGGACTTAATCTTTGGCAATTTATTGCTGGCATAATAAAATTTAACCGACTAAGAACCACGTCTGCAACATGGCGTATTGACTTCTTTGAAAAGACTGGCATTTCATCCATGTAACAACTTGGTTATTTATTGTCAATAACACAATGAAACAGATAGGTATTACCAACAAACATATTTTAGATCTTCTTGCTGTCCTGACGAGTAAGAATCAAATTATCTAAAACGCTCTGTTTTTATCCTCTGAATACCTTCATGGAAGCAGTCAACATACATGGAAAGAATTTTGGTACATACATGATACATGTACATGTAACTCGTGATTTCTAGCAACATTTTTTAACTATCAAATTTCTCCGTAACGCCTTTTATTTTTACAAAGAATAGAAATAATCAATAAAAATAGAATGAATAAATAAAATAATTTAAACTGAAAAGCAAACTTCCCCAGAGATGTTTATCTTTTTTCTATTTATAGCATCTTCTCAAATAATAATCATGTTCTAATTTCTAAAATGGCCAATAAGGCATCTTTTCTACAACCAAACTTCCTCAATTTGCAATATTCTGCAGATAAGCAACACCCCTCCATTAAGATTAAACATTTCTCTAAAATAAGGGTGGCCCTTGTCATGTCAGCGATGACAATACAATTCTTCTTCCATAACGAGACCCACTTCATGTTATGTTCCAGAATGATTGTAGTTGACCCCTGACCTTGCCATGTCAAAGAGGTCTAAATGAATTTAAGGAAAGGGAAGCTTTTTTTGAGAGTTTATTCCACATTTTGAACAATCTTCATGAATGGCTTCCAATTTGAGTTATAAAAAATTTTAATTAGTGACAAACCTAGAGATACATGTACATGTACTATCCCCAGTAACAGAATGATGCTTTTATGAGGAGCTTGGATATGGAGTTCTTATGTGATAGATCAAAGTGAATAGGTACAGTGCACTTTTTTTTATAAAAACTGAGTTGATTTCATAATGAGTATATCGAGTCCCAAATCTTCGATTTGTGTATTTATTGTTTTTAACAACCCTGATATAATGAATTATGTTATAACGAACAATTTCCTGGTGCCCCAAGGACTTTTTATAACGAGCACACGTATTATTTCTTTTTCTTTAACTCCTTTTCGAATGTTGATATTTCTGCATAAGATCACAAAAGGAAATTTAAAGGAATAATTACCCAAAAGTCCAAGCATAAAGTAACACCAATAGTAAAGTGTATAGTTGAAGTTTTAAATATGAGTTCAAGGATTTGCATACCCCCCAAAATCGGCAAAATGAATAAAATCATTTGATTCCATTCTCAGTGTGAAGATTATTTTAATAAATGCTCTCATAGAACTCTATTGGAGAGAAATACATAGTTTAGTGAAAATCTGGACAGTTGAACTTCAAAATTTCATGTCAACAACCCATCCATTTATGCATGATTCGTTAGTAGTACACCGTACTGCACAAGCTTGTACATTGGCCATCCTAGCCGAAGGTCACGCAGAGATTCAACTGACCACCAGCGCTAGCTGGTATGTGAACAGCGCTACTCTGTGCCCAAAATTTGAACTCATGGAAACATTCTCTGGTAGCATATATCATTGTAAAAGTTTTTCTCATAAAACACAATTTGATATGACTCAAACTTTCACACACCCCAATTTGTTGTTAGTTAATTGCACTACCGTTTGGGTAATGATATGAAGGGAAGTGGTGGTCTCTGGCAAATACTGAATCAATCTTTTTTAAAGACATTGTTTTGACATTGTGGAGGTGTCATTTTCAAAAAAATTGTGAAACTTGAATCAGAGCTACATGGTAGTGCTTAGATGGGTAATATGAACAACTTAGAATACAAACTTGTGATGTGTATGCTGCCGGTAGCAAGATATGTCTGTCGGTGCTCCAGCCAGAATTAGGAGCCTAGCATATGTTTCCCAGCAGAAGGGCCTAAATCATGATACTAATATCTAACTTTAAACAAATTGGCTCATTTCACATGAAATCAAAGTAGTGTGAATATTTTAATAGATATTTCTGTCAGTCTGTTAAAGGTATTGTAACATTTACACAGTTGAAAATGCTGAGCCGCATGATTCCCCATGCACCATGTGTTTGATGAGGTCTAACTGAGCCCTGAAAAAGTTGATTCAAAATATTATTTAGTGCTTTAAAAAATTGAAAATCCGTTAGTTGCACCAGATCTATTTGCCCATTTCCTCCGCATAACTTACTGTGTGTACACCTAGGTTAATAAACTCACAGCCCGAGTTTATATTGTTTATTAGTATATGCCATTGGCATGTACTTCACAAACTTTTGAATCTAAAGCGTGTTTCTATCTTTGTGCCATCTTGAACACTACTATGTAGCTCAGATACAAAGTTTGACCAATTTTTTTAAATTGAATGCTCACCACAATGTATACTATCACTTTAGTAGCAATGTTTAAATAAAGGAGGGGGGGGGGCGGGGGGCACAGAAAAAACAACAAAAGATGGTTGTTTTTCATGGTCAGTAGGCGATGTGACCGTATGTATGGTGAAAAGGAGTTCAAAATCAGGGAAAGGTTACTGTTTAACGCAGAAGGCGTTAATTTAAAAGGGTATTCTTTAGACTTGAAATACTTGTTTAGTTGATATTTACAAAGGTTTACTTTAAAAAGGAATCTTTCTCAGGCATTGAATGTTCTGGTTTTATAGGTATTTTGAGATCACAGATAATTACTTGTTTAGGGCCATTTTGAAGTCTATCAACGGCGCATTGTACACCACTTGTAATGGCAGTGGCCCCCCGCAACGAAGACCATCACTTTTGAGTCTTTTTGTCCAGCCTTCATTTTGAGACCGTTATCAAGAGTCACTTATAGCGATGAGGATATGTACTCTGATTTTTTTTGAAGTAGGGAAAATTGTTAAAACTTTAATTGTCTGCACAAGTGTTAGATTGATCCAAATGGAAAAATTATAGAAATTGCTAAAATTCCATTAAGAACACTGAAAACATTCACGTTTCATTTCCCCTGGCAGTCATTTGGCAGTAGATTTAGCGACCATAATCTGATTTACACTAGATTGTTATTTGGATTCCAATGCCCCACCCCCCCTCCCCACCCTTTCCCCACCCCCTCCTGATTGTGACGCACGATTATCATTTACTTGCATGACTGCGGTGTACTCCCTTTGATATATCAAATATATATATTTGCTCCAGCGGGATTAAGTACTGCTCTATTAATTCAGCTAAATTGCTACTTTACGTCTTTTCACAGGAACAAAAGTCGCAATTATCTTTTTGTAATGCAGCAATCATTGCCCTGCATGCCAATTGAGACGCGGACACTGTGCTTCTTTGAATCGTGATTGTGATTCGTTTATTAGGCCAAGGCTGCGGCCCCTCAACCACAACAGTCTGGCCCCATTTACAAGCACACAAGCAGTAATGAAAATAATGTCTCAGAGCTTATGACGCTGCTTAACACTTTGATAATACCGCAATGGTATATCGCATTTTCGTCGAATCCTCCCGTGGCTTCGCTTCTATTATGGGCCGTATCAGTCTCAACACTTTCAACCTAAATGATGATGTGATTTTGTTATTTGACCTTCTAAAGAATCAATGTCTTCAGCCTAGGACAAATGATTTAATTTGGCCGACATTGGCTTTTGTTTGAAATTGTCGCAGCAAGCACATCGGGCAATTCCGTGAAATACTGGACAAATCACAATTATATATAAATTGCTCTATCTGGAATAATAAATTAAAATTTACATGGTTTGAATGGGTATGAATCATGAAGAAACAAATGGGGGACATCATTTCACTCTAAATTTTACATGCTTGCACAGCACCCTCTACGGAGAGAATCAAAACCATACATGAAATACGCACAATGTGGAACTAGTGTGACTAAATATTAGTTTTATGAAAACTTCATTTATCGCCAGTTTTTTCATAGCAATAGGCCTCTTCTCATTGTTGTTGAAATAATAAAGCCCCACATATGCATAACTAAATCGAAAAAGACATGAATAAACGAGAATTTGTGTGGATGGACAAAATGTAACGTAACTAAACCGTAACGTAACTAAACATGTTTTTGCTCGTTAGTAGTTTAAAAATGAACAGATTTTATCAATAAGATTATATTATCAAATGACTTAATCAAGATGTCAGAAGTGCATGAATACCACATTTTGTGTCAGTTGAAAACAGGTTGAGGAAACTTTGAGGACAAGACTTTCATTTTTTTCCTATGTCCTCTTTTCGTAAACGTTACTAACCATGATTAAAGTTCTCTGTTAAATAACCACTGAACATGTCTCCTGATTTTGCTTGATGTTGTGAATAAGGTGCCAGTCTACGAAAGAATTGGACAAGTACCAAAACAGAGCAAATTTATGAAAGCATTTCATGTAAGAGCCAAATTTGAGCAAAAGTGTTGTCATAAAGTGTAAGTAACGTAATCACGAATTGCCGCACAATAATTGTTTTTTTTAACGGTCAGTAAACTTTGTGTGGTTTTAAGTCTCAAATAGGCAGCCGAGAAGATCAATAGGAATTAGCATAGCCAGAAGTTTATTCAGGGTGTGTGGTGTGTGTGGGGGGGTGGGTTGGGGAGTTTGGAAAGGCGGAGGGGATGTGCTTTTAG
>JZLH01S0601092.1:0-11271 GCA_001188425.1 Eucidaris tribuloides
GCGCGACCGTTGGCTAACGGCTGATCGGACCATTTTGGAACGGCACGTGCACGTTTGACGTCGCGGATTTTTTAAAATTTGCTCCTGAGCAAATGGAAAAAGGATGAAGTTTAACCATCCAGATTTTAACCAAAATTCAATATTTTACCCCAAGTCTCTATGAGAGGTGTTTATTTATATTAATCTTCACATTGGATATGATTTCAGCTGATTTGATTCATATAGATGTTTTTTGACGTGCAAATCAATAACCCAATCTTTAAGCAAACAATTATTGTCATTTTTGCTGCAGATATATGATCACTTTGTTCTCAGTATTTGAAAAGAGAGTGATGACAGAGTTTATGTAATTCAATTTGTATTAAAGCTTGTGACTATGTCAGCCATGTGACTCGCATGACATTTGAACAAAATTTTAAGTTTCATTGTATTGTTATTGTGAAGTTGGGTTTATTCAAATCAAATTTAATATGTTTTTGAGTCCAGGCATTGGGAATACATGTTTTAGTCTTATAATTATTGCTCTATGATCAATAGTTTGTTATTTATTACAATTTCTTTGACGTGACTCACGTGACAGGATAGAAAAGAGGAATTTTGACAGTACTCGAGTCAAATAGATTTTCCTATGAAACTACAAGTGTGATTTAAGTAATCTTTACTGAACTACAAACTGAATGCCCTACCAATATTATGCATGAGTTACATTTTGCCAAATTTCCCTTTTTGTTAGAAATGGCCCAAAGAAAATGTGACTCATGTGATGCAGTTGCTCGTTATAGCTGTCAATGGGGTTTAAAGACTTAAATTATGATGTCATATGAATAAATATATAAATATATAAATAAATTGTGATTACCTTATGAAAGAATGTGAAAACTCTAGTTTTTTAGGACTATTTAAAGAATTACCTATTCTGTGACTTGCATGACATATTTTATGAGTGTTTTCATTGTGAAATAGGCATATTGGGAAAATATGACAAGTATTTGAAAAAATTATCAATGTTTTATCAAACTGACTGGTAAAGCTGACCTATTGAAATCAGATAAAGCAATCAGCTTCACTTATTTTCTCAGTTTTTGATCTATACTTTGGTTTGTGACTTGTCCAACATACAGCATGCGTGACTCGCGTGACACTCTTTTTTTCTTCAAGGTATGCACGGCAAATGAAAATGTTCATACTTTCCTTGATACACTACCACTGCGTCTTCACTTACATATCAAACACCAGCTGAAACTCTTTATAGTTTTTTAGTAATCTTAAAAAATCCCCTTATTTTGTGACTTGTGACATATTTCGCGGGTGTTTTCATAATGAAATACTGGGAAAACACTAAGAGCATTTGGAAATTGTTTTGATGTTTTATCAAATGTACTGGAATAGATACCTAATAAATGCAGATAAAGCAACATATCATGAATCAGCTTCATTTATTTTCCCAATTTGTTATTTATACCCTCAACCCTTTTTTTTTACCACAAAGTTCATCCACGTTCAGGAGGTTGTAACTTCAATTCAAAAGCTTATTTAAAAAAAAAAAATAATGGTTTCAATATTCCTCTTTTGAATTCTAACTGACAAAAAATCACATCCTTCACTTCAATTTTTGAGTTTGATGTTGACCCTTACACGGAATGGCTGATGCAATGGTTGTGAAACATTTATTAAAATTAATATTTTACTATGATCACTATTACAGAATGCCGGCACTATTACTTTAAGGAATAATATTTGTGCACTTTTAGTGCTACCTACACCTCTACATCCTACTCATATTTTCTCATGGGGGAAACTGGGGCAGAGACATGTACCCACTGGGTCCCACCCCCTGGGACCCAATCCCTGTGGCTACACCACTGTAAAAGGTGTATTTTATTAATCTTTACAATCTAAGAGATTTAGTTTATTTTGAGAGCAAAACAATAATTGCACTTTTACTCAAGATATCCATAAATAAATCATGAAGGCCACATTCTTTACCCAATCTTGTCCTGTTCTGAGATGAATGCCAAGATAAGTCTCCCCTTCAAACATCTCCTCCATGTGAGCCTCAGCTTGGGCCAGGATCTCTGGAGACCAGTGGAAGTATTTCTGGATTTGACGATTTCCTGGAAATACTGGAAACGGGGCCGGCGCCCCCTTCATCGCCAGAACTGGATGTTCTGCAGCAGGAAATCTACAGTCACATATTTCAGATAAAAAAATTATCAATAATAAAAATAACAACAAAAGCTTCATAAAATAAACAAACAAATAAAATCATAACAGCTTAAACTAGAAATTTGGTGTGTCCATAGGACACGGATGCCCCCGCTTAACGCAATCAGTAAGCATTTCTTATTGAGTAATCATGAGGAAACCAATTTGCATGAGCTTTGACCTTTGACCTTTGACTTGCATACTCCAAATTCGAACTTGACCTGTATTTTAGTGTGTTGTACCCCCACACCAAAAATTTTTAAAATCCACCAAACATTTTTAAAGTTATCATGCAGAAACCAATTTGCATATATAATCAGCTGTGACCTTTGACCAGGGGACTCTGAATTCGAACTTGACCTGTATTTTAGTGTGTTCTACCTACACACCAAAAATTTTTAAATTCATCAAATATTTTTGAAGTTATCGTGATTTGTAGGCACCAATAGAAAGCATAATCTGATTGATAAAAATCACAAATCGAGGCTAAAAAGCATGATAAGCAATTTGATGTTTTTAATTGTAGTTATAGCACCTACATGTAGCTCATCCCCTCTTCCTCTAATTAACATTCAATATGCACAATGAAAACAACCTGAGACAGATATTTAGACATGCAAAATAATACAGCTGCCATCTTTGGTCTATCAGGTTGTACCCATTCAGCCAAACAATATTGCATGATGATAAATAACCACATGTACTACAAATGGAAACTAACACAAAGTACACATGTACCTGGCAGAAAACATTGGATTTGATTGTAACATGCAGAGGTCAACACATATTGTAGAGAGAAAAGGGGTTTTATTGCGACAAATTCAAGTATATATGTTATGAGCAAGTTCAAGATATTTTGCTATTTTTTTGGTAATCCTAAATATACATGACACTAGAAAAGGTCTTTAAAAAGCAACCAAAGAACCTCATATTACATATTTCACATTCCTCAGGGTACTTTGTTGTTAGCTTAATGAAGACCAAAACATCCTTAGTTCAAATTTTGTAACCACAATGACAAAATACCTTTGACTTGCTCTATACAGTATTAACAGCAGGTTTTTACAAAAAATGAATACTGATAACTTTACAAAGGCAGGGCTCGAAAAACCTGGGTGCCCGAGTGCCTGGGGCACTAGAAAATCAAGGTTGGGCCCTCATAAAAAACAAAGAACCTGCCCAATCAGGCTGTGCCTATTTTGCAATGATCGATTGACAAAAACAGCCATTTGGATTTTACTGTTTGATACTTGAATCTAAAATTCAAGTGCCCAGCTGGGTGGGCAATTTTTTTTTTTTTTTGTCGAGGCCTGCAAGGGTACAAATTAATGGACATTATATGCTGAAAAATGTTGCCATATTCAGTTCAGTGTGTTGTGGTCATGCTATTGGGGGGGGGGGTGGGGTTGAATAATGTATACCATTATGCACTGATGTACATTAAGCATGACATGATGAAAGCATAAATAATACACCATTTGTCTTCATAAAAGACATGAATTCACAGTGAAGACATATCTCTCACATTACCAGAATAATGACTATGTCGCTATACATGTACAGGTATGAACACATACAGAAGAAGAAATGTGTTTCAGTAAATAAACACACATGCACAAATACACACACACACACACACACACACACACACACACACACACACATACACACACACACACACACACACACACACACACACACACACACACACAAGATCGCTACATACTTGAAAATTCTTGTGAAGATTTTGAAGACTTTTGCAGGGCTCGACACAAGCACTAGCCCTATTGCCCTGGGCAAGTCAAATTTCAGGTGGGGCAAGTATAATCTCAAAATGCTTTCATTCACTTGCCCGATTGGGCAAGTATATTTTAGATCCTCAAACTGACAAATACATGTCCAAAATCTTACCAAAAGTGAACAAAATATGTGTAAAATATACTGATTCCATTAACATATTTTTCATTATATTTCATTTTATGACTTTTAAAATTCATAAATCATCGCTTTTGCAACCTCCAGATTTAAAATAAGAAATTTCCAATGCTGTTAAAAAGGTCTTAGTGATTAGAATTAGTGAGAAATAATATTAAGTGTTTTTTAATTGTTCATTTTTGGGCAAGTACATATTTCATTTGGTCAAGTAAAAATCTGAAAGTGATAATTTCACTTGCGCATAGGGCAAGCAGAAAAAAAAGTTAGTGTGGAGCATTGCTTTTGAATAAGATGTGTTATATAACACACTCGAGATCAGCTTCATGACAGGTTTATTGTAAACCTGATAGAGAATGATGGACCCATAGAATACAAACCACTCACTTTATGTCCCACAGCAACATGTATACTACTAGAAAACGTCAATGACGTAGCGCTCATCCGGCATCTCGCAACATCATATATCCGAAATTTCATGTGGTACAATTTTATACTGGTCAAAAAATTAAAATTTGATGTCCCGGAAGTAACATGAATATAAAAAAAACTAGAGTGAGAAAAATATTAGTTTCATGCCCCGGAAGGGGCATGAAACTAATATGTAATATGTAATCAAATGAATGAATTTCACCATTCGAGCAAGATGAGCTAAAAAATTGTGTGTAGTAGTTCTATCAAATAAAGCAATCAATCAAACTATCAGAAATGATGGAGAAGAAGCATTTTTTGTGATTTTGAATAAATTTGCACACATAATTTTTAATTGCATAATTGATAATTTCAAATTTGCTGAAGATCCTTGAAGCCCCACCTAGCCCTATCAGATCCAAACAAACAGTATGAAAATCGGTCACAGAAATGGTGGAAAGATGCCAATTTTGTTATTTTTGGGTAAATTCTGCCATTAAATTACACCTAATTAATTAATGGAGTATATTCTCCAAATTCTGTGTAAGAACTTTAAATGTGCCATAACTCAGCCCCTACCAAATAAGCAATCAAATCAAAAATCGCGTCGGCATAAATGAAGGAGAAGAAGCACTTTTTCTGTCGATTTCGAATAAATTTGCATAAATTTTAAAACATATATATGAATTTCACGATTCTGTCTGATAGAAGTTTAAATCCCACCTAGCCCTTCATCATGAAACAAATCAGAATCAAAATAGGTTGAGAAATGACGAAGAAGAAACATTTTCAAAACTGTGGACGGACGGACGGAAGGACGGACGACGGACGCCACGCCATGGCATAAGCTCATCGGGCCCTTCGGGCCGGATGAGCTAAAAATGAAATGAAAGGTAATGTAGGTTGAAGATTCATGTTCAATAATGAAAATTCCAAGCACATTTATGATATGGAATGCATGTCTAATGGATGCATATTGTCAATTGTAGTCAATGTCAGCCTCTTTCCCAGGCACCTGTACAAACCCTATCGAAATCAAAAGGCAGTGATTTGGGGCCGCATTGACATCGGAACTTGCGGACTTGACTACAACACACTACAATAGTAACAAATATAATCAAGGAAAAGGACAGGGGATAAAGTTACAGATACATGTACATGCAGTTGTGGGGGGGGGGGTCAATTGCAGACTGAAGTGGTCAAAATCGTACATATTTTTCAATGTTTTTAATTTTATTTAGGTCTAAGATTCTAGGGGGACCAGGTAACCCTCTCGGGATGCAACATAACCTCCATCTATTTAGAAATAATGGTAAACAGCTGGCAATATGAAACAACAAACATCTGGTTGTTTGTTTTGGTTTGAGGAAATGAAATGAATAGCAATATGACAACTGCACACGACACAGCCCACAGACCAATAGAAATGTGATTTTGGCAGACAGTGTGATGACAACAGCTGATACGTCAGGCACAAGGTTATAAACAGGTCACAAAGTTGACAGGAAGACACTTAGGGGTCAATTTAGAAGGTAGAAAAGCCTTCATTCCTCCATTTTATACAAAAAAACTGTGTATTTGTCCTGCCTTTTTAAAAAGTTTTACTGCACTAACAATAAATATGAAAGTTAAAGTTTACCCGTTTTTTAATGTTTTGATTTGATTTTAAATTACTTCATAAAAATTCTCATGATTTCTGTGGATTTTGAGCTTTTAAAAAAAGATTTCGAAGTTTTTTCTGCATTATATCAGGAGTGTGAGAGGATCTGTGAATGAAAAGTCTGACAAATATTGGAAATGACTAAGAAGATGTGCTCATTCACCGTATACAAACTGCATGAAAAGTCTGAAAAGGGGGTTTGTGAAGAACACAAAAATTTTAAGCTGAACTCTCATATCCATAATTTTATGTTCTTTGCACCTAAAATAAAAATATAATTTTGTTTCAAATAATTCTGATTTTTTTCTATAGGGGATGAATTATTCTTTAAACTTTTACCATGATAACTGAAGATTTTAAGATTTCAATTTATTTATTATTTACTTTCTTTATTCTGAATTCTGTGAATGTTATCCAATTTCTACATCGCAGAGGAGTAGAGGCTTCAGAATGAAATGGAAGTATATGACTGGCAGGCATGCTGACTGGTGACTGGAAACATTTGTATGGACAAAAACTCACTTGTCGTCTATTGCTTTTTTTACACGCTGCATTGAACCTTCATTTGAGATGTCTGCAACTATGTTCAGGTTGTATGAAATTTGTTCCACAAAGTTAATTCCCAAACGGTCCCAGAAGGGACCATATGGATTACCTGTAGGTTTAGAAACAAGTTACAATTTCTTTTTTACATGGAAATAATTATTGTAATATAACAGCACCATCCCTCTTTCAGGTCTAAATTATTTATTTCAATCTTGATTTCAAATAACAAATTTTTGTTAGCTGTTGCACGACATACGCACCTAAAAGAATACCTTGAAATACAACAGTAGCATATTTACAGCTTATTCTGTAATAAAATAATTGTGATTTAAAGTCCCTGCATCACTGACATCAGATAGGGGTGGGGAGCTCCACTCCCCCCCCCCCCAAGAAAAATAAATTTGATCATGGTACAGAGAGGCTTACATTGAAAAATCTCTCATTTTTGCCTTCATGGAATGATGCAGATTTGGAAAAATTATCGTATTCCACAATCATATTTCTCAATTAACTACCAACTTCAGCCACTGTCTATCTTTGTGTAGTATTGTGTTATCACATACTCTCCCTGCAAGTTTGTTGGTTTTGTAATGTTGCATTTAGACCAAACTTACCCTGACTATTCTAATGCCAAATTGTTTCAATGTTTTAATTCCATGCAATGTAGTTAAGTCAATTTACCTTTCTTCATGTCACAAGGAGTTGTAGCATTTGCTGACATCCAACAGTATCCTTTCCTCTCAGATTCTGGCCAGTGTTCTGGGGCCAATTCCTTCATAAATGTCTCCATGGTAACAATCCGTGGATGGAATGCAAACAATGGATCCAGCTGGAACCAGTCAGTAAATGGAACATTTTTCTAAAGAAATAAGAAAGGTGATAATATGTTAATGGCATCTGTCATTTCATCATCAATAGGATGTATTTTAAACAATCTGGAAAAGTAACAAAATTTAATTACAACAGACTTGCAACCAGGATAGTCAAATTCTAATGATTGATTGATTGATTGATTGACCGATTGATCGATTCACTGAATGAGTAATTAATTGATATGATTGATTTATTGATTGACTGAATGAGTAAATAAATTAATTGATTAATTGATTAGCTGATTGGTTGGTTGGTTGATTGACAGATTGATTGATTGGATGATAGATTCCTTAGATGATTGATTGATTGGCTAAATGATTGATTGACTGATTGAAAGGATGATTGACTGATTGACTGACTAAATTAATGGGTGAAGACAAAAATTGTATGATTGATTGGTTGATTGACCAAACATTTACTTTCTGAATTTCCTCATCATTTATGATACAAATTTTTTTCTTCTCAAGATAACAGATGTCCTACCACCTGTAAAGGACAACACTCTACCGTACAATCTTCATTTTCATGATTACATCACTGCTACTCATAACTTTCATTTACTGATATCATGTTCTTACATCAAAAGTGCGGAATGGTGGAAGGATAATGGTCCTGTTCAGTGCTTTGCCGAATGCCAAGGCTCCAAGGTACTGCTCTGCCTGGTTTCCAAATCTTCCTAAAGATGAAAGAGAAAAGAAAATGAAATGAGTTGAAGGTTGAGAAATAACAAGAGACTATCAAATTAATTTTCTCAAGTGACTTTTCTACACATAGGCAGCAGTTCTGTGTGTGTGTGTGATAAGCTATTACTATTAGCCTTTGAAAAGTCACAAGGCCTTGCAGCTCTTTGTGAATAAGAAACCCACATTGATGAGGAGAGGCCATATATTTCAATTTGCTGCAGTAAATACAATCATTAGTTATCACCAATGGCATTTATTATGATTGGGTTTGACAACTGAAGCAAAGTACTGTAGAATTTCTTGAACATTGCTTAACCCGTTGCTTACGGGAACCGGATGGCCCCTGTACAAAGTCTATAGGGATTTGCGGAATCTCGTAGTCAACGGGTTAATATGCTCATTATGCTGCAAGAATTTTCCATAGGGTGTACACTGTATACCTTTTTACATGAGATGAGGTTGTTAAATGACAATGCCGTGCTAAATGCCCACAAAGAGTAATAATCCATGGATTGATCACCAGCAGTTATCTTTAGAACCATCAGTTCATCCTTCTAAAGATGACCACTCCATTGTAATTCTTTGAGAAGATGACTTTTGAAAAATATAGAATGCAGATCAGCCTTTTACAGTATCTGTTGATGCTCTGAGATCTCTAGAGTTTGGACCAGAATTTGGTGGGTTAAATTGGCTTTATGAACACTCAACCATTCCTTTTTGCTAGTCGGAGTCAGAGTATAGTGAAACTGTTGGTATAATGCTGATTCAAATTCCTTTAGGTCAAAATTGATTAGCTAGTTGACCAACCATCCCACATCCAACCAACCACAAGACAACTCAGACCTGCCCCCTTCAAACTCTGTACTTCATACAGTACATCACAATTATATTTGTAGAGTATTTTGATACAAGTTTCAGGACCTCACCTTTACAAGGACAGAAAGTGAAGTAGCCATTTGGATCCCACTCCAGATGAGAAGGTACAGAACTATGGACCTCTCCTCTGACAGCAGTTACATCCTTCTTGCATTTACTGTGTGACATGACTCCTTCTTCCTTCCACAATTCATCTTCTGGGACATGTTCTCCTTCATCACATTCATTCCTCTCACTGTGCCACTCAGTTGGCAATGTCATAAAACTCAGGAAAACCACAAAGAAACTGATTCTGGGCTCCAGATTTGGCATATCTCGCATCCAACCTCTCCTCTGTCTGGATGTATGTTTATCAGGCATGAAGCCAATTACTTGCAAATTATTTGGGAATGCATGAAGAATTTGTAATGATCATTATTTTGAGAAAAAGGGTTGTTACTTCAAGACAATCTGAAAAAGAAAGGAAAAAAATTGTATATGTTATAAATACAAAGCTTAAATTTAATTCAATAACACTTTTTACCATTGGACAATTGTTTTGAACTACTCAATGTTTCTCATATAATATTTGTGTTTGTATTTGTTTCAACATTAATACCTGGTAATTATAAACAGAAGACATTGTGCTTAGAAACACCCATAATAAGTGTTAAATAAATGTTTTGCATTATTTTTAGTATATCTAATTTCATGTCCCAGCTCATCCCTTCACCACAGAAAAGTACTTTACTAAAATGTAACGTTACATAAACATAAAACCTCAAGCTAAGGCTAAGCATGTGTCGAGTGTCGGCAGATTGGCAAATGTATAAAAAGCATGGAGGAATTTTTCATTATTTTTTTTGGGCTGTCTAGTAAGGAAAAGTCTCGGTTAACTTTTATTTTTTTTCTTACACAGATTCAGATTTTCTCCTCAGTTTTGTATGCTTAAATCTTTCAGTTTCACTCACAATGGATTGAATACAACTTACAAGGAATTCATAGATCTTGTGTGCGACATAAAAAATTAATGAGTGACCAGCAGCAAATTCATTATTTCTGGCCTAACAATATACTCTTTAGTTTACTTTACACTTTAATGTCTTACTTTAATAGATCAGGAAAAAACTACTTTAATTTCAAGTAATTTATACCAAACAAGTTTTTATTTTTTTACAGAATGATCAATTCACAGTCACAGAGTTGCACACACACCACACACAAACATAAGTTTGAACTGGTGGGACTGAGACTGAGTGAGAGTACTCAGGTCTAGCCAACTTGAATTCAAAACGTGTTCTCTACTCTGTTTAAAATAAGTTTGAATTCATTTCAAAGTGGAAGATAAGAGGAAAGGAAAATACATTCGGTTTCTAAAATGAAAATAGGCGTGTTATTTTAACTCACTTGCCAGTAATTTCATTTCCCTAATTAGTCGTGATGTTGTTGTTCCTTGACCTTGGATCAATCCATTGTCCAAAGAGGTGTGCACGATCTATTCGAAGGGGTTTATCGGTGGGAAATATCTCAAGTGGGTTGGAGGGAGGTATATTTCACCCGGATATTTCATAAGCAAGCAAAGCAATAAGCAAATTAATAACAACAACAAATATATCACCTAGAAACATACACCAATGGAAATTATTTTTTTCTTACTATTTCCTGATGTAGTTTAGTCACCTTGCTCAAGAAAGCAAACTGAAAACAACAACAGAAATATCCTGATTATACCCTCCATCTAGAGAAAAATTTGAAACATTTCTGCTCTCACATAATTATTTCTGGTAATAAAAAGTTTAAAAAAAAATGTATTCCATGACCATGCTGTCTCTTCAAAGGTGGGTGTGGCAGATTTTGGGCGTGACCAGTATGGGTGTATGAATCCCTGAATACCCCTTGAAATATTTTTAAATTTCAGCATACTAATTTCTATTGGATATTATGCCCAGGGGTAGATGAGCCGTATTTTCATAATGTGGGTATGCCATATAAATGTAAACGAAATTAGATTTATGGACATTTCTTTTATTTTCTTCCCAGGGGGACCCGTGATGAGTGATGGACCTACTAGACCACAGTATTCAGGCGCGGATCCAGGATTTTCAA